>CAMOHE010030267.1:0-73471 GCA_946598075.1 Artocarpus hirsutus | reverse complement strand
GACAATCCGGATCTGAGTTTGTTATAATTGCGGTATATGTTGATGACTTAAATATTATTGGAACTCCTGAAGAAGTTCTAAAAGCAATGGATTATTTGAAGAAAGAATTTGAGATGAAAGATCTTGGAAAAACAAAGTTTTATCTCGGCTTGTAAATCAAGCATTTAGCAGATGGAATTTTTATTCATCAATCAAATTACATAGAAAAGGTCCTAAAACGATTTTACATGCATAAAGCACATCCCTTGAGTACCCCAATGATTGTTCAATCACTTGATGTGAAAAAAGACCCTTTTTGACCTCAAGAGGATAACGAAGAACTTATTGGTCCTGAAGTGCCATATCTTAGTGCGATTGATACACTAATGTATCTTGCTAATAATACTCGACCGGATATAGCATTCTCTGTAAGTTTATTAGCAAGATATAGTTTTTCTCCAACTCGAAGGCATTGGAATGGAGTTAAGCATATATTTCGATATCTCCAAGGAATAAGTGATATGGGCTTGTTTTATTCAAATAACATGGGATCACAACTAATTGGTTATACAGATGCATGTTATTTATCTGATCCACACAAAGCTCGATCTGAAACAGGCTATTTATTTACATATGGTGGTACAGCTATATCATGGCGTTCTACAAAACAAACCATAGCTGCTAATTCCTCAAATCACGCAGAAATAATAGCAATTCATGAGGCAAGCCGAGAATGTGTTTAGCTAAGATCAATTACCCAACATATCCAAGAAACATGTGGTCTACCTTTGAAGAAAGAAGCTCCAACAACACTATACGAAGATAATGCTGCTTGCATAGCTCAGTTAAAAGGAGGATACATCAAAGGAGACAGAACAAAACACATTTCACCAAAATTCTTTTTCACCCATGATATTGACAAAAATGGTGATATTGATGTTCAACAAATTCGTTCAACAGATAATCTGGCAGATTTATTCACAAAGGCATTACCGATTGCAACATTTGAAAGATTGGTGCATAATATTGGAATGCGTCGGTTTAGAGATCTAAAGTGATGTTTCCATGAGGGGAGGAAATACGTGTTGTACTCTTTTTTCCTTGATTTAGGTTTTGTCCCACTAGGTTTTCCTAACAAGGTTTTTAATGAGGCAGCTCTTTTGGCGTATTATACAAGAATAATATACTCTTTTTTCTTCACTAGAATTTTTTTCCACAGGTTTTTTCCTAGTAAGGTTTTAATTAGGCATATTTTTTATAATGGACATCCAATAGGGAGTGTTATGAATATAGTATTATGATGGATGTCCATAATTCCCAAAGTCTTCAAGTCTCATAACCTCCAAAAGCTTTACAAATTCCATAACCTCTATTTATTACAATTTATTCATAGTTATTTTCTCCATTTACAACACCATTAAGCCTATTGTAACCTATGGGCATCTTTAGCCTATAAATAAAGGCTTTGAGAGGCATGTAAAATAAAAGAAGAAAAAAAATAGATATTATTCTCACATTCTCTTGTGTTCTTCTTTACTTCTATACTATATTTTCTTGTTTTATTCTTTTTATTTCACAACAAAAATAAAGTGAAAAAAATGGGGTTTTGTACGTCAAAGATTGTGCTTGTCTGTCATTACAAATGTCGCGTCCCTTCTTTTTCTTCGACGTCTTTGTGCCCTTTCCAAACTGATTCCCAATAGCGGACAAAAGAAAATTATCTTTTAAAAGTAAAAACCACATCATAAATATAAAATTACATATACAACAGGATCTAATTGATGTTCAACAGTTCAAAAATATTTACAGTTGCAGATATAACCTAAAAAAGTCCTTTAATTTTTATAAGATTATAACTTTACTATTTATAAAATTATAAGCTTTAATTTAATATACAATATATTATTTTAGACTCAATTTCATTGTTTTATTAATACTAAAGCTATAGCCTTATAAGATTAAATATGATTGTTTTGTAACTAACAACAAAAGCACCCCAATTCTATTAAAAAATAAATATGTACAATTGTAGACATAACTTAACAATAAAAACATACTTTAACTCTGTTAAAAAATAAAAAAGTAAATTTCCCACCCAAGTTTAAAATATATAAATATATATATATATATATAGATATATAAGCACGGTCCCAAAAAAAAAAAAAAAAAAAAAAGAAATCACATACGTGGCTAATATAGGTAACAAAAACAAAAAAACAACAACAACAACAAAGCAAAACAAAACAAAAAATCTACAGTAACTACATGAAAAAGGCCTAGAAATGTGGACACGTATCATGACTGTGAGCCAATTCCTGTTATATGAATAATTTTCTCCTGTTTGGCTGTATATGCACTCTCAGATCTGCAGCTAGGGACTGTTGAGATCTAGTTAAGAGGCATTTGGCCTATAATAAAGGTCCTTTGAAAAAGTCCTCTGTCTTTCAGTGCTTTCTGTTTAATATTCCCGGTGGATTTTTCTCAGCAAACTCGTCTTTAATTTCTGATTCTCATAAGAAAATTATTTATCTATAATGGAGGTTTCATCATTTCTATCTCGCTTTCTCGTTGGAATAATTTTAATCTCCTTTTCGTCAATCCTCATGGTTTCATGCTTTCCCAACATATCAACGAGAGGAAGCTCAGTCTCATCCTCATTTCCCAACACTTTTCTCTTTGGAACTGCATCTTCTTCTTATCAGGTTTAATTAACTCATTTCTTACTTTAATTTCTTTATTAAACTTCTTGGAATTAAAAAAAAAAATCCCTTTTGGTAAATAATAATCTTTTTTTTTTTTACAGTATGAAGGAGCTTTTCTGACTGATGGTAAAGGCCTAAATAACTGGGACGTTTTCACCCATGAACCTGGTTAGATTGCGAATTTTGTTCATTTAATTTCCTTTATAGTAATTTTACAGAAGAATTTTCCCTGTGAAAGTAGTTATTAATGGGTTTGTGGGATTTTCAAAGGTAATATCATGGATGGAACTACCGGAGATATAGCTGTCGATCAGTATCATCTTTACGAGGTAACAAAGACTTGACACCCTTAAACCTCTGCATGTATCTTTAGGTTGTTTGAGATGGGTTTTAATACTAAAGTTTGAATCATATAATGTAAAATTTTATTTATATTATAATATATAAGAGTTTTTTATCATTTTATGACTAAATTTTAAAATTCAAACTAATCCTTCAAACACCTTTATCTTATGTTTCTATTTTTATGATGATCATAAAAAAGAACGTATTAAAAATAATTAAAAGCAAAAACCATCCTTGTTTTATGAAGTTGTACCCTGGGCCCGAGCCTACTTTTTTGAAAGTTTTTCTTTTTGGTCCCTCAAACGATTTCAAACTTTCTACTAAATATTTTAAAACTTTCAATTGTATCACTAGCTTTTATGTTTAATTTTGGTTTTTTTTTTTTTTTTTCAGCTCGAATCTAACCTTAAGTTAATTCCACAATAAGACCCAAGTCTTCGATCAACCCAGACTCTAAAATTATGGTTAAAAATATAGTTTCAATTATCTTTCCTTCCCTTTTTATTTTTTTGGCTAAATAAATAAATAGAGAAGCAAAATACTGAATAATTTATGCAAAGTTTGTAGATTTATGACGTGGAATGCTTATGTCATGTCCACCGCCTTAAAGCAAAAGAAAAGCAAGAAAAGATCCCATATGATATCATCCAACCACATACGTTCTTTTCCGCTAGTTTTAGTGGCCACTTATTTTGCTCTTCAATGTCAAACGTCTTTTCTGTTTGATTTTGTTACCCTTAAAAGTTTAGTCAATTTGTAACTTTATTTTTTAAATTTTAAAAATTAATATATATACTTTTTAAATTTTAAAATATTAATAAAAATACCTTTTAAACTTTAAAATGTTAACAAATATATTTTTTTTGTCACATGTTGTCCTTAAAGTTTTACCTTTTGTCTCTTAAACTTTGATAAATATGTAATTTTATCTCTTAAACTTCAAAAACCAGTATCTTTAGCCTCCAAAACCTTTTCTTTTATTTTTTAGTTAACAATTCTACACATAAGTCAAAACTTAAATGGCTCACTCAAGAGTCTTAAATTGTGAATTAAGTCAACAATTTTATTCATCTTTATTAATGTTCTGTCATTAGAAGGTTCTGTAGTTTGTTTTATTTCTGCGCTTGTTAAATAAAAGAAAAGAAAAATGAATTGCAAGCAAAAAATTAAAAGAATACACAAGCAATATATATATGCATATAAAATAGATATATATAAATTTTAAATATGTGTATCTATGCATAGGTCTATATAAAATACTTTTAAGAAAAATAGGCATTAGATAATACAAAACACTTACTATTTGAGTGAGAAATTTGAGCTTTTACTTACATGGAAAATAATTGATTAGAAAAAAATGAAAAAAATTAGGGGATAAAAATACCATTTTTTAAAGTTCAGGGGGCAAAACGACATAATTACTAAAGTTCAAGGGATAAAAATAAAACTTTATAAACAGAATGTCATACAAGGGGTATTTTTGCTAATGCTTTAAAGTTGGAGGGATGTGCATGCCAGTTTTCAAAGTTAAAGGAGCAAGATGACAAATTGACCAAAGTTTAAGGGGCAAAAATAAAATTTATCCTTCTGTTAATTATTTGTCAAGCACACCTTCTTCAGACAAAAAATGTTGCATTATCATTGCCACATAGATCATAGATCTAGTGGTGATCATCACTAATACTAGATGCATTAAAATGGTCAACCACAAAATAATTGCCCTATTTTGTTCACTAGTTTGAATTGTATTAGTTTGAACTTTTTTTGTTTGAACAGAGATATTCAAATTGTATAGTTTATATAGTAGTCCAAACTAGTGTTTGAATATATAGTTAAAGGAATAAGATATTTAATCTGAATTTGTGTTCAGATAAGTATTGAAAACTCTAGTTTGAAACATAAAAAATTACTTAATTAAAGAATAAATATGAAATGTATAAAAAGAAGTTATTTAATTAAAAAATAACATGAAATAATAGTGTCATATTATAAATATAAATATATAAGAGAAAAATCACTGTTTAACAATAGTTGGAAACGTTGAAATGTAAGAGGAATCTGAACTCTAAGTTTGACAGTTTAGTTTAATTGAACTATCAATTCAGTTTGAAATTAAACGCTTTGCTAAACATCGATTGAAATTGTAATAGTTATTCAAACGATCAAACTAATCAAATAAACAAGGTGAATATTGCTTGATGGAGTGATGGGAAATATTATTATAGCCTTTCTTTTTTGTTTTTCCTTAACCATATATGATACTGATAATCTCATGACGCCAAATACTAAACAGGAAGATTTGAATCTCATGAATTACATTGGAGTAAATAGCTACCGTCTATCAATATCATGGGCAAGAATTTTACCAAGTATATTATTCTTCTATTCCTTTGTGTGAAAGAGCTTCCGACCAGTTACCTATGGCGACTTAATTTCCTCATTTGTTTAATTAACTCCTTTCTACTAACTTTGAATTCTAAAACAGAGGGAAGATTTGGAACGATAAATTTGGCAGGCATTGCTTATTACAACAAGCTCATTGACGCTCTCCTGTACCAAGGTGATCATTGCGCCTCTATAATTACCAACAAAATCGGCTTATTATGAACTTGTTTAGTTTGAACTAGTTTTATTACAGTGTTTTCTTTCACGGAATTTGAATTTCTACCGCATTATATGTTCAAACTATGTTACAAAACGGGATGTATATATATTGTTACAAGTTGGCCGTGTAATTAATTGCTAGTTATTTTTAATTATAGGAATTGAGCCTTTTGTCACATTGACTCACTACGACATCCCTCAAGAACTGGAAGAAAGATATGGAGCTTGGCTAAGTCCAGAAGTGCAGTAAGTAGCAATATCTTCTTATTATTGCAAATATATGAACAGGTTGACTACATGTAATGGTCCGAGTCATACACCAAGTGGGCGTGCCGCAAATGTCATAAGTGAATATGAGCTAAAAATCTCTTTCCTAATGAGATTCAAGATTGAGTGATACAGATTAGGGGAGATCGTGACCTTGATCTCTTTCTCATGTAGGACAAGAGATTTTCACTTTAATTTACCAACTTCATGGGTGCATTTTGAGTATCATGACCTTGATGCACCACCTTGATCTAGATGGTGCCTTAAGGGATTACAGAATACATGACCTTTATCTCTTTCCTATGTGGATGAGATATCCATTTTAATTTCCTAACCTCATGCTGCATTTTGGTGTTAATTTCTCATTCACTCATGCATCATTTTGAAAAGAGAACAATAGTTGCCCATGACTTGTCATCCACTTAAAAACATCATTTTTCTCAAAAAAAAAAAAAAAGCTATCACTTATTTGGGGCAGTGTTAATAACGTTTTCATTGAAATGCAGGGAGGATTTCAGATACTACGCAGATGTGTGTTTTAGATCGTTCGGCGACAGAGTGAAGTATTGGGCGACCTTTAATGAGCCCAATGTTGCAGTAATCAGAGGTTATAGGTCAGGGATTTACCCACCATCTCGTTGCTCGGCCTCGTTTGGGAATTGCACCGCCGGAAACTCATACACAGAGCCTTTCCTTGCTGCCCATAATGTCATCCTGTCACATGCCTCTGCTGCCCATATTTACCGAACCAAATATCAGGTCGACTATTTTATTTTTTTTTATTTAAAAAGTTTGTAAAAGACTGCTTTGGACGTTCGCCAAAATGACTATCCTAAAAAGTGAAGTTAACAAAACAATGAGCAACCTATTTAGTCATGCAGCGTAAAAAATGGCTGCGCTGGGTCATTCTAAAGTTACAAATTAGGCTTTTTTATTAAAGTTGAATGTAACGTTCAGAAAATCCAAGGAGGAAGTATTGGGATTGTGATGAACTGCATATGGTACGAGCCTTTCAGCAACTCCTTGGAAGACAAATTAGCAGTTGAGAGGGCTCTATCTTTCTATATGAACTGGTAATTAATGACATATTTGGCTCAAGACGTTTGTTTTGGACTTGAGCAAAAGAAAAGAAAAATATTAATGGTTTAGGCAAAGTGTAGCTGATTGCAATAAGTTCACATGAAGGTTCTTGGACCCAATCATACTCGGGAAATATCCCGCCGAAATGCGAGAGATTCTGGGACAGGATTTGCCAGAGTTTTCAAAAGATGACATGGAGAAGCTGAAGAATGGATTGGACTTTATTGGCATCAATCACTACAGCAGCTTTTATGCAAAAGACTGTAAATTTACTACATGTGAAACCGGAGCAGGAGCTTCAAAGACCGAAGGTTTGGCTTTACGAATTGCGCAAAAAGATGGCCAATTTATCGGCAAACCGGTGCGTAATCTCATCGTCTCTGACTTCTCCTGCGTCTAATTAAAATGTGGAATATTTGCAGCTATCTTATAGTAAGCGACATTGACTCATGTTTTTCAATTGACATAAATTTCGCCCTTGATGTTAGATTTAATAAAAATTTGTCTAGTAATAAAAAAAATAGAAAGCTTTAGATAAATAAAATTAATCATTCCTAAAGATTGGAAAAAGGTGAAGATCGTAGTTATTACCTTATGCTAATTTGCAGGGTGAAGTTGACTGGATATTTGTTTATCCCCAAGGAATGGAAAAGATTGTAACTTACATAAAAGACAGGTATAACAACACACCAATGTTCATCACAGAAAACGGTGAGCTTGATATGGAAATGATTAGAAACCACAGAATGTGCTCAAATTCTAAATTTGTCTTCTGTTTTTTTCCTTAGGAACAACAATATCTGATGTCGTTTTTTTTAATAATTTGAAGGGTATGGTTATGAGGAAAAAGCCAATTCCAAACGTGAAGATCTACTGAATGATGTCAATAGAGTGGACTACATGAGATCCTACCTAGATGCTCTAGCAACTGCAGTCAGGCATGCTACTTAAGACTCCAATATTTGTTATAGAGAACAAGCTAAGTTGAACATATTTTGAGAGCGATCAAAAGGGCAATTAACAATTTTTTTTTTTTTGTTTCTTTCTTTTTCTTTCTTTTGTTTTCCCTCCAAGCAGAAAAGGAGCAGATGTGAGGGGCTACTTTGCTTGGTCCTTGCTTGATAACTTTGAGTGGATTAGCGGATACACAGTGCGTTTTGGACTCTACCATGTCGATTATGCCACTCTCAAGAGAAGCGCGAGGCTCTCAGCTCACTGGTACAGACAGTTCATAGCTAATGAAATGAAGCACAATTTCAATGCTAAAGTGTATTCAAGGAAACAGATCATATAAAAGTACACCTTAGAAGTCGCTACCTTTTTTTTTTTCAAGTTTAAATGTTTAAAGAAACATGAATCACTGTAAATGTCCTAGTCTAATCTTTATTCTTGTTTAATATCTTTTGAACTATGTGCACAAATTCCAGTAATATCAGTCTTTTTTTTTTTTTTTTTTCTGCTTCATTCTTTTCTTGGAAAAGAAAGGAATGACTACAAGGGTAAATACTGTATAAAATGGCGAGAGAAAACAGAACAATGGCATCAAATCTCCCTGGCTACAATTGGATCATTGTTTGTCTCTGTAATTGAAGAATCTATCTATAACCACTCATTTGACATGATTGTAACGCTAGTCATTTATCTCAACAAAGTCGTTGTTCGAGTCACTTACGTCAAAATAAGTGGAAAAATATAGGCAATAAACTTCATGAGTGATCCATATACTATATCCAGAAAAAAGAACTTATTCAGGGGGACCGGACACCAATTGGACCGCTGTTTAAAACATTAAAATTTTGGACAGCTGAATTTTCTTGAAGTGGAGAATCAGCTTCCTGTATGCTCAAACAGACCTTTTGCTTCAAATATATACACATTTTTTTAATGGAAACCAAATATAATTTTTTATTCGTAGCATATAATCATTTGAATCAGTGATCATATATTCCTACTCCATTAAATATTCTTTTCATGTCGGGCAATTGGATCTCTTAGTAGACAACAAAATCTTAAATATATGTCAGCTGAAAATGACAATTATGGCCTTGAAGACATATTAGCAACAGGGCCTACTCTAATGATGGGTGGAATAACATAGAAAAAGAAGGGTGTGTGATCAAATTGAAAGTGATGCAGATCTAGTTTTACGATTTCATAATTCTGCTGGGCGAATACAGAAATTAGACAAGTCACTCTCTACTTTCTTCTTGGATATAAAAAAATTGATTCATGTCCTTGTAAGTTTGAGAGCCAGTATTCCATCAGGTTATAGCAAAGCCAAGGCAATAGCAAGAATAATGGGAGATCATAGCCTTCACAAAGCTCGCTTGCTGTTTAAGATAGTTCTCTTGATCATGTTATCTAATTCTCTCCTCACGGCACTGAGTCGAAGCCTGGATATCGATGTTTCTCCGTTACCCCCTGACTTTCTCTTCGGAACTGCCTCCTCTTCTTACCAGGTTTCTCTCTCGATCAATTCTTGACATTTTATTTGGTAACTGTACTCTTTTTGTTCATTGTAATCTCCAGCAAAATTTTGACGATTTGACTCTTGCAGTTCGAAGGCGCTTACTTGACCGATGGTAAAGGCTTGAACAACTGGGATGTTTTTTCCCACCAACCAGGTAAAAACATCAACAAAACTTAGTTCTAGATATCTAAGGTTAACACACAATAGTTATATTTGGGTGATGTACTTTAGTTTTTGAGTTATTACAGGGAAGATAATAGATGGAAGCAATGGGGATATTGCCGTGGATCATTATCATCGTTATCTGGTACTAAAGTAGAACTTTTTTTTTTCCTTTGGTGTTTTAATTGCGTTTTATTTGTTTCTAGAAATCCAAACTTTGCTTATTTGTTTCAGGTTTGCTTTCATATCAGAACTAAATTTGCATAGTCTGACAATGGCAAATTTACTAACATGTATGCTACTCTCTTTTTTTTTTTTTTTTTTTTTTTGATGGAAGCCTAGAGCAAAGAAAGTAATTTCTATTGGAGAGGAAAAAGAATAAAAATAATAATAAAAAAAAACTATACAACTAACCCATAAAGAATTCTGTTAAATATCTCAAAAATGGTAGTGGTTGAATTATTTTTGAATATCTTTTTTTAAGGGTGTCATTCCCTAATGATTTTGCGTGCTTTTTGTACATATTTTATTGAGCAAAGTGGGGACTGATCATATTATCAAATTAGGCTGAGCTTAAGAAACGTACCCGTTAAGTAAGGCTCAAAGAATACAAAATTAAATTTGAGCCACCTAACACCAACTCATGAGACTAACCATTATCTATATTTAAATTTAAAAATAAACAATGTGTTTGCTAATTTTAGTTTCAACCAAAAGTTGCTACACTGTCAAGCTCTTACAAGCTATAGTGTCAAGAAAAAATAAGCTACTATATAAAATTCTCACGTGTTATATTGCTCTTAACCAAATTTGGTTCAAGCCACACTTTTCAAACACCGGGAAAGATTTACAAGATTTTTCACCTATTAACCTTTTTTTTTTGTTTAACCCCTTTTAATGGCACATATGTAATTAAAGGAAAATTTTGGTATGAATTGAATATAAATATAGCTAACTATGATCATCATGTTCATGTATAAAGAACACCAAAAAATACAGAAAACTGTTTGTATGTAATAGACACATATTCCAGAGACTTGTATGACGTTGAATTAATTTGAAAACAGGAAGACATAAATCTAATGTCGTCCCTCGGAGTGAACAGCTATCGGTTCTCTATTTCATGGGCCAGAATCTTGCCTGGTAATGTTTTCTAATGCTTCCACAAAATGCATTTTCTATCAAAGCCACAGAAAAAAACAAAATTTATCTGAAGTATTCTCACAACAATTTGGAAATACAGAAGGAAGATTCGGCGATGTCAATATGCGTGGCGTCAACTTTTACAACAAGCTCATCGATGCTCTTCTCCTTAAAGGTTTCTAACTTGTGGTTATATGCCCTTGTCTTTATTAGATTCCTGTCATTTTTGCCTACTATTTATCGATGATAGCAAAGTGATTTTAAAAATCATGCATTACTAGTTAGTGCATTGAGTGTGTGGAGCTTAATTATTGTCGAGAAGTAGCATCGGAATCTACTTTTAGTAAGAGTATATTTGTAGGAGCCGAGGACAAAGCCGCCCTCCGGCCCAAAGGGCCCATTGTTTATAGTTTTAAATTTATGATTTTGTCTCTCATTTTTTTTTTATTTAGCTCCTTCTAAAATTTAATAATTTCAAACAACCACCTCAATTAAAGTAGCTCCATTCTACATTTTCTAAAATTTTTAATTATCTATGAACTTTTCTAATTTTTTCTCTAATTTTTCATAATTTTAAATTTTACACAAATGTTTTAAAAGTTTTATCACTCATCATTTTTACTTTTAATTATACTTTATTATTTCATCTTTCCTTGGCATCCATTATAATTTTAAATAGAAACCCAAATAAAAATAAGTTTATATATTTGAAGAAAGAAACACAATTAGTCTAAGCTTACATTTAACACTTTAATTGTAACTGAATTTTTAAGCTTAAGAATTGTAGCATGTAAGAGCTTTACACTCAAGCAACTTTTTGCTTTTTGCTTGTTTATTATACTTATTGAGAGCTTTATACTCTATTCGCAGTTTTAACTAATAGGGCACTCGTTTTAGGAATTAAGTCAGAGAAATATAAAAAGTCTAAAAAAGCGTGTTTTTTTTGTAATCTTCTTCTTTGTCGTAGTAAAATTCTAAAACTGCTCTTCGTCGTGGGAACTCCAGGGTTGACCAACAAAAGGCACTTCGATGTTTAAGTTAGGGAAATAATTTTAAGAATGAAGAATAATAAAGTATTAACAATAGAGTAAAAAGGACAGTAATGTGGAACCAAATGTTCTATTTATAGATGAGATGATCAATCAAAATAATCTACTTAAGTCTATTCTAATTAATACACATTAGTAAATGATAGACTGATTAATCATTAGCATGGTGTTCTTTAGTCTTTATTACGTAACCAACCACCAAGTTCTTCATTTGACACCCTACAAGTAAAAAAAATCGAATATCTAAATCTGTAAATCATACCACCTATAGGGATCCAGCCGTTTGTAACATTGACCCATTATGATATTCCCCAAGAGCTAGAGGAAAGATATGGAGGTTGGCTAAGTCCCAAATCACAGTAAGTTACACATTTTTTTTATCCAACTAGTTCTCCTTTTTTAATAATTACATTACTTGTGTTGTATAATATATGACTCATTTTGATTCACAAATCCTCAGGAAGGACTTTGCATACTTTGCGGAGACATGTTTTAAGTTCTTCGGAGACCGAGTGAAGTACTGGGTCACGTTCAATGAGCCAAACGTCCAAGTTGTCTTGGGTTATCGCACAGGGAAATACCCACCATCTCGGTGCTCAAGATCATTTGGAAACTGCACGGATGGAGATTCAGAAAGAGAGCCCTTTGTTGCAGCCCACAATATTATCCTATCCCATGCAAGTGCAGTTGATATATACAGAACCAAATACCAGGTGAATCCTCTATTATACAGCCCAAGTTCAAACATTCACCAAAACTCTTTGGAGCACCCTTGCACCAGACACTTTTATAGTAGAAAAATATAATATATCAATCATTTTTTATGATACAATCATCACAGATGTCACAACATATTAGAACTATCACATGACATGGTGAGACTACTGGCGAAGTGCCACACACCTGGTGATGCATCAACGTTGGTGACCAAAACCAAAGCCCTTTAACATTCTTTTGGCATATGAATGTTTTTCCAGCATAAATTAAAATAAACAGAAAACGCTGATAAAACTACAGAGATTGATACAGCTTTTCCATTCAATAGGTTTTCAAAAAAAAAAATGAACTTATCTTATAAAGTATTGTAGACATTGCAGGTTTTTACATCAGGGAACATCTTCACTTACTGTAGACAGTAGCTCCTAATCTTAAACATGATAACCTAGTAGAAATCAAACTAGAATCAAGTAGTACAAAAATGTGACAGTTCACAAATATTGATTATGAATAGAGTTTTTTTGTTTTTAAAAAAATTTATTGTAGAAGTCTCCCTCTTAACATTATCTTTCTCTTGAACTTTTTTCCACATAATCTTTCCAGAAACAACAGGGAGGTAGTATCGGGATTGTCTTGCAAGCAGCATGTTTTATACCCGTCAGCAACTCCACAGCAGACATGTCAGCTGCCGAGAGGGCTCAGTCCTTTACCCTCAACTGGTTTGATTTCTTTCCTTTTCTGCAGATTGGTCAAGCATTTCTCGAATGGAGTACAAAGATCTGACGTTTGAAACCGTTAATTAATTAATTAAAAAAAAACCAACAACAACAACAACAACAAAAGGTAGACTTTTTAGGGTCAAAGTTTGATGCAGGTTTTTGGACCCAATTGTACATGGGAAATATCCTGCTGAGATGGAACAAATTTTGGGATCCACATTACCAAAATTTTCGACTAGTGACAAACAGAAACTGAGGATGTTGGGATTGGACTTTATTGGCATCAATCACTACACAAGTTACTATGTCCAAGACTGCATCTCCTCTCCATGTGAACCAGCAACTGGAGTGTCCTGGACAGAAGGCTTATACCAACAAAGTTCAGAGAAAAAAGGTGTCCCCATTGGAGAATCTATGTCTGTATGAACCTCGATCTTATTGTACCAATAATATTGATACAAGTAAACCTGTCTCTCTCTCTCTCTCTCTCTCTCTCAACACGACAAGGTGAAACATATTTGGATCTGCAGGGCACGGTGGATTGGATCAATGTTTACCCCCCAGGAATGGAGAAAGTGGTTACATATGTAACGGAAAGATACAACAACACACCAATTTTTATCACAGAAAATGGTAACCAAAGAATGCACGTGAACATAGACCAAGACATGCACGTATACCCTTGTTCATTTCATGGACATATTTCTGATGACGAATTTTGCTGGCTCTTGTAGGGTATGGCTGTTATGAGAACTCAAATTCTACCATGGAAGAAGCTCTACGCGATGTCAATAGATTGAAGTTCATGGCTGACTACTTAGATGCCCTTCTGAGAGCAGTGAGGTATGAACACAATACAATAAATAACGAAGGTTTTACGACTACATTAATTAAAGCAATCTATTATTATCTGTGTAGAAATGGAGCGGATGTGAGGGGTTACTTTGCCTGGTCCTTGCTCGACAATTTCGAGTTTACATACGGGTACACAGTAAGGTTTGGACTTCACCATGTTGATTATGCTACACTAAAGAGAAGCAAGAAATTGTCAGCAACTTGGTACAAGCGATTCATCTCAAAGCACAAGGGAAAAACCCAAATGCCACAATATAACAGGGAATACTTCCAATATTAAGGAGTTTATATTGTTTCCTGTCTACATTTCGGAGAGAATCACAAGCAAACTTTTCATTACGTTGGCTTTGATATACGTATACCAAAAAAATGAAATGACTGCTGTTTGCCTTACATGTTAGGAATTTAAGGTTTACTTCTTCAGGATTACATATCACCATACAAGCTCGGCATGTTGGGTAACAATCACCTTAAAATGAGAAGCTAGAAAGCTTAAATGAAATTTGAAGCTTTTCAAACGAAAAGCAAACTTTTCAGATCGAATAAATAAATAAATAAAATGTGAAACTATGAGAACACCATAAATTGTCAATGGAATAATTAGTTCGGTTCATAATTGCTGGCTTATAAGATGATGTGCATTTGTCACGGGGCAAAAGGAAGAAAAAGGAGATCCAGTTCTCCTTCAGTAAAAGTGAATTAAAAGGTGGTATACTATGAACTGATAGCCTTCGGTAAGAGAAAATACCAGACTTTGAACACGATCCATAATATTCCAAATCCCCCATCTTAAGTTTCATGACGTCTCCACCAAGGAGCTCCAGCCTCGTAGATGTGCTGTCCATCATCCCATGATACCTGACATGCTTGAAGACCAATGGAAACGCTTGGTTCCTTTCCATGCATCGCAATCCACTCTGTAATCGCTATTTCTTTGTCATCCTCACTTGAATAATGTTTCCTATGTTTTCCAAATGGGTTCACTCCTGGATTGGTTATCTCTGCAAGTGAAGCTGGCATGTACGTCGAATCACCCACTATTGGTGCACCACAGGCAGCTAATTGTGCTCGAATCTGCATAATGAAACTTAATCAGTCAAAAATCCAATAATTATGGTTCCCTCTCCTTTGAGAGTACTTTCCAACAACATCTCCTCAATTTATTTGCATTCCATGTGGAAAACACAAATGAACCTCATCATGAAGGTTCCTTGTGATATTATCAACAATCCTATAAACTCCACGAAGATTCCACAAAATTTCGTATTATATTTTTTAAAGCCATAGGTAAAGAAACATATTTCAGGAAGCGTAGAATAACAATTTTACATCATGTGCTATGATCACCATCTGGTAAACCATGGTTGCAACAAAATGAATCCTGAAAGGAGAAGACCAGAGAAAGGGAAACAAATCTGCAATATAAAAGTTCTTTTCAGTCAAAACAAATAACGGTTCTTACCTGATGTGTCCGACCAGTCAAAAGGTTGATCTTACACTCGTATGCACAATCTTTTGATGGCCAATGAGAACTTTCAATACAATATTTATTTTCAGTGACACTACTTGGCCAGGGAACCTTTCTGCATTCCATGACCTCTAGTTTACATAGGTACCATCCTTCAACAAAATCTGCAAGACCAGAAACTTTGGGTTTTGTTTAGGTCAATATAAAGCAGCAAAAGAGTTCCTTTAGAAACCATTGTTAATATAACAAAGTTGCCTTGGCAAAGAAGGCACCCTTGAAAATGTAATTACCACGTCACAAGAGGTTTTAATTTTTTTTTTTTTTTGTTTTTAAAAAAGCTTAATTCGTCTGCTGTCTTCAGTATAAAATCTCTACAAGGGATAGTTACCTTCTGAAATGAGTCTTGGAGCCATGTTAATTGGCCGCATGTAGTGAGTAATTATTCCAGTTGGCAAAGGAGCAGCAGCCAGAGCAAGATATAACTTTTTCACTGTTTTCTCCTGATAAATTCAAATAAACAAAAGAAATTTAAAAAAGAAATGATAGGTCCAGATAATGCAACTTTTATCGCAAGAGAGAATCCAAATCCTCCCTATATTTCCTGTCTTGCTCTCTATCTAGTGAATTATTTAAAAAAAAAATAGTTAATTCGTCACGACTTCAAGAAAATGTCAAGCGGAGTGGATTCAGTAAGGGTGGTCGTTATTTTTGTTCAGAGGAAGTGTAGAACAACAATTGGATGGATAAAGAGTAAGACAGGGAAAATGGATGGTGGACTAGCTTTCAAAAGAGACTTATAAACATAAAACTGTAAAACATGAAAGTTCAGTTTCCAAATTAATTTTGGTGGGGATAACCCTTGCAGGATGGGGCCACATCAGCAAAAGACTACTGCTTCTGAGTTAATGTTGTGTGCCCTCCCTACAAGGGCAACACTGCAAGAAACGAAATTACAGAGAACGTACCCTAATTTTTCCATGAAAAACTGAGCAATACTCCTTGCTCCTAGCTAACACAACACTGCAAGAGAATTTACCAGCATTATTTCCATATCCTTCATCACAGTAACACATCATCCAAGCCAGAAAAAATAATTACACAACAGAAACTTCAAAAGATGCATTACCATCCCTCTGTACAGTTATCAATTTGATGTGTAGTCCGCAAGGGGGTTGTCAATCCCAAGGCACGAGTTGCAAAGGTCGCACAAGTTTCTTCAATGTTGTCTGTGGTTCCTCCTACCTGAACAAAATTCAAACAAATCATACATGGTTTAAATGAAAGTTGAGAGAAAAAAGTGATAACAATGGAAGTTATTGTCAGAATTTTAATTTTGTTATTCAAATATGCAAGTGACTCTGGTTAAAAGGACTTTTCACCTGCTTCACCATGCTGAGAAGCACTGCATCTAAAATTCAGTATAATTGAACAAATTTTCTCAAACATAAGAAAAAAAGATGCAGGATTTCAGAAAACTAATGGATTTGTTACGTACTGATGTACCAGCAGGTTTGTCCAAAACAACATAAGATTCAGCCACGGCTATTATTCTTGATTTCCAATCAATTTCATAGCATCTGATCAAACGTAGGTGTCACAAGAAGAGTATAGCAAAAATCAATAGACAAAACATCCATATAACAATGTTTTTTTTTTTTTTTACCTTGGAAAGCGTTTTGGATGTACATGTACACGCAAGTATGTTCCAGCTTCAACAAGCTGTTCCCCATCGGTTATCCGAAAAGTCTTCTGAGCTTCCCGTACTGTTTTACCTTTAATAGAAGCTCTCTTTCTCAAAACAGATGGCGCTGTGACTTCTTTAAACACCTTTATTTGCTCCAGGGTCGCCGTTGGAGGAGGCTTTGGACATACGAGGGCATAATGTACAGCTCCAAAATGGATGAGATCTGCAACAAACCTTACAAAGAATGAAAAACCCTCATTTTGTTATTCGATCTCGTCTATTTAACAGAAAATGAAACTCTTTCCAAGTATACAAGATGACTAAACCGCATAACTTACAGAGGAGGAAGATCCAAAGCTTTACAAATATAATCCAGAACACACCCTTCTTCGGTGACAACCAAGTGCTCAATTCTTGGCGACAAATTGTGCAAGGGACATGGAAGCAAGCGATCATATTTAGGAGAGCTGATATCAATTTCAAGTCTTTTAAGGTCAGCAAGCCAAATGAGTAGCCCAAAAAATGTAATGACACAAACAATAGACGAAACCAAGGGTACTCGATTATCAACTATAAGCAAGCCAAATAATTAACAGGAAAAAAGACATAGTAATACAAATAAGAATGCATACTAAAACACAGCTTAGCATGGATAGAATTAGTATTTAACAAGATGTTCAAGCAATAAGACAATTGGAAGAATGATTATTTGGAAATGCAAGGAAATTTTTTTCCATGAAATTCTGGATTGTGGCAGCATTTATTTAGGACATTGATGCAGAGACAACATGTAAATCGAACACTAAGTTCAGGACACAATGAGTCTAAGAGGTATTCGATTCCTCTTGTAACATTTTTCTCCATCATCCACACTGGCTCTCGCATTCAACGTGAACCACTTCACATCTTACGTATGTTCTTGATTGTTTTCTCTTTCGCGATTTTATTGATCTCAGTAGTAAAGACTTAGAGCGTCTAATTCTTACTATTATATACACGTACTAAATACAAGCTATATGACAATAATATAGACAAAAGAAACGGTTCTCTGAAAGACTCAAACTTGAGATAAATTCTATTCTTCTGCTATCATCAACTTCCCTACTTACCAGACAAGCTACCTGCCTTGGAGTTAGAAATAAGCAAAAATCTCAAATACCCAAAACTAGAAAAGCACCAAAAAAAAAAAAAGGAAAAGTTTGAGGTACCAGTTTAGAGAAGAAGCAGTGTTAATCTGGGCAACATCGGTTGTCGTGGATTGACACGAAAAGGGTCTTTGATTAATTGGGCTCTGGGAATGCCAACCAACCTGAACAAGCTTGTTGGAGTGTTGAGTGAGAAAGACATGGGAGACACGGAGTCCCAACGTTCGCACGACGACCACCGGAGTGTTGAAACTCCGGCAGCCATTGGCGAAAACTGAAGCGAAACTCAATGACAGCGACCCCATGTATTCTTTTGTAGTGTCCGATAATTCTTGGGGTTTAAAACAAGATTTTTGAAGTCTAGAAAAGATGGGGTTTGGGATTGGGTTGTAGGGTGAAACAGAAAGGCAGTGGTACGATGATCACGGCCGTTGGATTGTCTGGTAATGCCTCCGACACAAAACCAAAAAACAAAAAAAAAAGGCGTGGCCAATGCGTGTTTTATCGTCGTTTTAACACAAGAGTCGTTATAAACGACATGTCGTTTTTACAAATCATAGGCACAAACGTGTCGTTTTCTTTTGACAAACCATAAGGCGGTTTGCCAGCGGGACTCGGGGTTTGCGCCAAATGATGTCGTTTTAGTTTTCATTAAAACGACCCTTCTTTTGAGAAACGGAAGGCGAGAAAACATTTTTCTTTCTTGCTTTTTTTTCTTTTCTTTTTTTTTTTTCCTGAAAATTTCTTTTTATAAATTTAAATTTATGTTATGCTCAACGAGAAACATACCTGTCCTTGCAATTTTTTTTTGGAGGAAACATATCTATTCTTGCTTGGTTGACTTTTTTTAAGTTTTAACAAAAGCATGACGTTTGTATTATAAATGAAAAGCAACATGTGAGCGAATGTTTTAGTCGAAATTTGTTTGTTCTCTTAATAAAACTAGACTAGATTCGGGGCTCCCTTTTGTCTAAATATTGTCTTGACAAAGTTACCTTCCATTTTTGTTGTTTTCATTTTTATTATTATTGAATGAATCATGAGGGGAAAAAAGGGTCTTATTACCATCATATCATAAGATTGGGATTGCGAAGAACATGTATAAATTCAACACAATCTTTTGAATAATTTAAAAATAAATTCAACACAATCTTTTGAATTACATTAGTAATTATTGCAATGATGTCATATTTTGTACGTACATATTAATTATTTTAACAATATCATTTCTAGCCATATGTAAAATATTTATAAACTGAAACTATGCTTTAATTCAACAACCTAGGTATTACTTTTGTCCTTCTTATTATGAAAATACCTAAAATACCTCGCATATTTCTAAAGTTATACACAAAATACCCCTGAAGCAATTAAACTTTTTTTAAAAACCAAATTATTCTTCCTAACCTTCACCAAATATAATTTGAAACATAATTAAATCAGAATACTAAATAAAACCAATATTAAAAAGTTAAAAATTCTCAAAATAATAAAAATATTTGCTTAATTTGAATTATTTATTTGAATGTTTTAAATTGTCTTTTATTTAATTTTTTAGTTTAGTCATATATAAAATAACATTTAATATAGATTAGAAACGATAATATTAAAATTTTAAAAAAAATTATTGTTTTAATGGATATTGAGTATGATTTTATAAACACAGGTTTGTTTAGACAGTTGCATAATAAGAGGGAAAAATATTATTTAGACAAAACACAATAAGTATTTTGGATTTTTTTATTCAACAAATATAATAAACTATTTGTCTCGTTAAACCCAAAAAAAAAAGTGGGCAAAAATCCTACTTATTCTATTAAAAGTAGTAGTGTTATATCCATTTTATTTATTTTTGCAAGATTTATGATTATAATATTTGTTTCTTTTTAATGTAACTGTCATCTGTATGATATTATATGTACGAAAAATAAGTATAATGAATTTTTTTTTCAACCAATAAGTAAAATGAATTGATCTTTTTTTTTTTTTTTGGCTCTTAACTATAATGAATTGTTTGTCTCTAGTTATTTTCTATTTATTTACCAGAATAGTCCAGCGCATTGCTTTCTGTCATGTCAGTTTGTGCAGTACGTTTAATTAACTGCGTCGCAAAGTCGGTAGTAATTTATTCATGAAAATGGGCATGATAGTACTTTAACTGCAGAAACTAAAGATTGTGCCTGCAATTAAATCATTTCCGCATGGAAAGAAGTTCCTCTTCGATGCTGCGTAAATAAACCCCTGTTTGATTGTACAGTAAATACTATAGGGGTGTTTGGTAAAGTGATGGAAACTGCGATTCCTACCACAAAATCAGTTATAAACAGTAAAAAGCTCTCACATGCTACAGTAATAATAAAAAAAAATGCTATAGTGTAAAGTTCTCATATGCTATAGTAAAAGTGGTTCTCACCACTGGTTCCCACAACCTTCCAAACACCCTATAGTTCTCACCATAAATTTAATTATAAAAAGTATAAAATTTTTACATATTATAATAATAATAAAAAAAATTACTACAATATAAAGCTCTCACATGCTACAATAAAAATGGTTCTAACCACTGGCTCCCACCACCCTTCTAAATACCCCAAAAATCTCTCTCTTTTTCTTTGATTTCTAAGGGGGTGTTTGCCAAAGTGGTGGGAACTGCGGTTCCCACCACAAAATCAGTTATAAACTGTAAAAAACTCTCACATGCTACAGTAACAATAAAAAAATTTGCTACAGTGTAAAGTTCTCGTATGCTACAGTAAAATTGGTTATCACCACTGGTTCCCACCACTTTCCAAACACCCTATAAATCTCTATTTTCTATTTTTAGTTTGAAAGGTGATGAAAATTATTGGTTAAAATTATTTTTATTGTAGCATATGAAAGTTTTATATTGTAACAATTTTTTTATTATTACTGTAATAAATAAGAGCTTTATACTGTTTATAACTGAGTTTGTGGTAAAAACTGTGATTCCTACCATTATACCAAATAGGAGATTAATTCATTGTCAACATATGTCCTCAGAAAATATTGTCTGTTTAATTTAATTAATTAGCTCCAGAAATACCAACCTTTGTTTTATTTGGCCTAACTAGTCCAAGTTTGGAGAGTGTTCCCTACCAATATTGTTAGCCTCGATGTCTAACTGCAATTTAGCAGTATGGTCCATTCCCTATTTTTACTCCTTTATATTTGATAGCAAAAATATAGCACCAAACGTAAGGAACTTTTTGCTACCAATACAAATTTGGTAGCAGAAAGTATATTTTTGCTACTAAAAATTTAGTCCCAAAAGCATGTTTTTTGTTACAAAAATACATTTGATAGGTGACAATATGATGCAAAGCCAAAATGGTTTGGGGTCAAGTACTTTTGTAATCAATGCAAATTTGGTAGTAAAAGTATGGTTTTCACTACCAAATATTTGGCCTAAAAATTATATCTTTTGCTACCAAAACAAGTTTGGTAACCAAAAATATGAGCACCACTCCAATATAGTTTGCTACTAAGGACTTTTTGCTACCAAAACAAAATTAGTATCAAAAAGTGTATTTTCTCTGCCACATATTTGGTTTTAAAAACATGCCTTTTGCTACCAAAATACGTTTGGTAACCGACGAAGATATGGCGCAAAGCCAAAATAGTTTGCCGCCAATGACTATTTGCTACCAAGATAAATTTGGTAGCAAAAAATATGTTTTCACTATCAAATACTTAGTCTCAAAATCATGCCTTCTGCTACCAAAATATCTTTCGCAGCCAAAAATATGGCGCAAAGCTAAAATTGTTTGGCACCGAAGACTTTGTACCAAATATTTAGTCACAAAAATATTTCTTTTGCTACTAAAATACATTTGGTTATCGTAAATATAATTCAAAGCCAAAATGGTTTGACACCAAGGAATATTTGCCACCAATACAAGTTTGGTAATAAAAAGCTTGTTCTCGCTATTGAAAATTTGGTTTCCAAAAAACATGCCTTTTGCTACCAAAATATATTTAGTAGTCGAAAATGTAGCTTCAAGATCTTTTGCCTACTAAAAAAAGTGGTTGCAAAATATAATTTTTCTAATTTATTTTTATCTTTTCAATTCTTCCTATTAAAAGATATCTTAAATATGAAAAAAAAATAGTAATATCATTTTAAAAAAAAGATTTGCATCATTGCATAAAAAATAGTGTAGTCAGATTTTTGCTACTAAATAAGAATTTAGTAGCAAATTTATGAATATGGCTACCAAAATTTGGTAGCTAAATTAGTCATTTAGCTGCCAAAATACAGTTTTAGTAGCCAAAAGTCTCATTTCACTATCAAATAATTATTTGGTAGCAAAACGTCTTTAAGTTGTACTTTTTGAATTTTTGCTTGTATTTTTTATTATTACTGTTTGTTTTCATGACTAAGTGAAGACAACCCATTTGTTTTTATAGAGAAAGATGTTTTACATTCTATTAATTTATATTTTATTAGATATACAATTATTTATCGTCTACAAAAACATGTGCCTTACGAATTAGTGGATACATGTAAATGTATCGATGTATATACTGTAATATTGTAACTACAAGAGTAATTTGTTTATTATATGTATAATTATATGTTAAGTAGATGTTTTTAAAACATATTTTAGACAGAGGAAGAAAGTTGGGTTGATACCTATTTTTTTTTTAAAGAAAATTGTATGATTGCATAAAAAATAATGTAGGGAGATTTTTGCTACCAAATGAGAATTTGGTAGCGCATTTACAAATTTGGCTACCAAAATTTGGTAGCTAAATTAGATATTTCGCTACCAAAATACAGTTTTAGTAGCCAAAAGTCTCATTTCGCTGCTAAATAATCATTTGGTAACAAAATATTTTTATGTTGTATTTTTGAAATTTTGCTTGCCTTTTTTTATTGTTTATTTTTATGACTAAGTGAAGACAATCTATTTACTTTTATGGAGATAAATTTTTTATATGTGTTTAATATATATTTTGTTAGATATACATTTGCTTATCATCTACGAAGCATCTGCTTTACTAATTAGTAGATATATGCATATGTATATGTTGTAATATTGTTATTTAGTACTTAAATATAATTATAAATTAAGTGGATTTTTTTAAAACATATTTTAGACAAAGAAATAAAGTCGGTGATATCTATATATATATTTTAAAAATCTTCATGATTGCATAAAAAATAGTCTAGTCAATTTTTTGTAATCAAATTAGAATTTGCTAGCAAATTTACAAATTCAGTTACAAATTTTGGTAGCTAAATTAGTTTTTTTGCTACCAAAGTACAATTTTGGTAGCCAAAAGTCTCATTGCATTACCAAATAATCATTTGGTAGCAAAATGTCTTTAAGAGTACTTTTTGAAAATTTTCTTTTTTTTGATTGTTTATTTTATGAGTAAATGAAGACAACCCAATTATTTTTATGGAAATAAATGTTTTACATGCTATTAATTTATATTTTATTAGATATACACTTACTTATTATCTAGAAGCATGTGCCTTACTAATTAGTACATATATGTATTTGTATACTATGTATGGTATATGTTGAAATATTGTAATTTAATTGGCTCGTTTAATTACCAAAAGGTATTGTAATTTATTTCTTAAATATATAATTATAAATTAAGTAGATGTTTTTTAAAACATATTTTAGACAAAAAAAAAAAGAAAGTTGGTGATATCTATATAGTTTTTTAAAAGAAAATTTCATGGTTGTATAAAAATAGTCTATCAATTTTTTGATAGCAAATGAGAATTTTGTAACAAATTTACAAATTCGGCTACTAAAATTTAGTAGCTAAATTAGTCATTTTGCTACCAAAATTCTCATTTCACTACCAAATAATCATTTAGTAGTAAAATGTCTTTAAGTTGTACTTTTTGAATTTTTGCTTGTCTTTTTTTATTATTGTTTATTTTTATGACTAACTGAAGGCAACCCACTTTTTATAAATGCTCCAATTTAAACGTGAGCTTTCACTGAATATTACATATGTGCAAATAAGTAGAACATGCATGTAAAAAAATCTTTTAGTGGGCAAATAACATAAAATTTTCTAGGTGGCATATATGGAAAAATAGTAGCAAAGAGGGGTTGCTTGAAAAAATAAGGAAGAAATGGGATGAAACAAGGACTCCAAATAAAGAAAATAAAGTATTCTACAGAAGCACATTGTAAAAATAAAGAAATACATTGTTGAGGAAGATTTTGTAAAAAAAAAAAAAAAAAATCAAATTGTTATGAAGCATTTGGGGACAATTAAAAAAAGTAAATAAATAAAAGGAAAAAAATGCAAGAAAAAAATAAGAGGAAAAGTTAATTTTTATTTTTTATTTTTTGGTTTAAAAGAGAGCAAATCGTAGGGACCAACTTACAAGCATGCAGCAAACGACACTTGTTTATTTAAAAATAAATAAATAAATATATAAATTGCAAAGGAGCATTGGAAGACAAACACGTGACCTACTTACAAACATGGACCAAATGGGACTTACATCTTTTACACATGAAAAATCCTTTTTACGAATGAAAAACAGTAGATCTCAAGCTAATACATGGTATACTTTTTAGAGGAACTCGCTGAGTAACAAAATTATAACCTAATGAGATTAAACATGGATACTCTTACATACTTATAGATGCTTTTATCTTACAATGTGGGATATTAGGAGAGAAATGAAAGACAGGCCCTTTACTGAAAACCCTTAAATTTTGATGGACACAATTCGCAATTAACCAAGTACCCTACCTACAACCTACCTATCCCTTGTCATTCTTCTTTACCTTTCAATCCATGACTCTAGTCAGAGCTTGGAAACAATTTGAGCTACAATACATTTTAAATTGCATAAGCTAAGGGCTTACTTGCTTACCAAACATAAAATAATCAAGCAACCTAATGATCCATCATAACAAGAATGAAAAAAATACCTAAAATACTTATTGTGTTTTGCCAAAAAACCACTTTTGCTCTTATTATTATAGATTTATATAAAACATCTATGTGTTTTCAAAACCATACACAAAATACTTCTGAAAAGATTAAAGTTTCAAAAAAACTAAAATTACCCTTCCTAATCTTTACTAAATATAACCTTAATAAGTTAACAACTCTCAAAATAATTGAATTATTTGCTTAATTGAAATATTAATTTAAACATTTTATATTTTTTTTTTTAATTTTTTAAGTCAAGCCATATTTAAAATAACATTTAATATATTTTAAGAAGGGTAATCATGATTTTTTTAAAAATTAATCAGTAGGTGTTTTGGGTTTATTCTCTAACAAAATAAACAAACGTAACGTGAATAAATTGAAACTGTTTAATGAAAACTAATTATATATTCTAAGTCGCTATCGGTGGATAAAATAAAATACGTTCACAAGTCTTAATCAAGTTTATCTATATATGGCAGAAGTCCATATGGAAATCTTAAATAAACACGCTTCCTTATATTTTTATGAAATCAAAATTACAAAAACAGCCGTCGAGAAACTCTAGAAGATCTACGTGCAGTACTGGATGAAGAAACCACAAGGACATAAAGCACAAGTAATTGAATACAATTGGTCAGGGTAGATGGAGCTCATTCAATTTTGTGGAATCGCCCCAACCAATTCCCAATCAAACCTTTCGATCCCCTTCTCGTCTCTTATTATAAACCACCCTTCACTTCACCGCCTTTTCCAGCTGATTCCCCTCAATGTCTCTCCACTAGCTAAAAAAGTACACTACTTATTATTATTTTGTAATTCTTCTTATAATGGAGTACATCGACATTTTCGTCCTTTTCGCGGCTCTCCTCTTCCTCCGTTTGTGGTGGCGGTACTGGTCCGTCACCGGCGGTGGGTCAAAGAACCTCCCGCCAGGCCCACCGGGTTGGCCCCTGGTCGGAAACTTAATCCAAGTCATCCTGCAGCGGCGTCCTTTCATGTACGTCGTCCGTGACCTGCGCAAGAAGTACGGCCCCATCTTCACCATGCAAATGGGCCAGCGCACGCTCATTATAGTCACCAGCTCCGAGCTGATCCACGAGGCCCTGGTCCAGCGCGGCGCGGAGTTCGCGAGCCGCCCCGCGGACTCCCCAATCCGACTCATCTTCAGCGTCGGGAAGTGCGCCATTAACTCGGCCGAGTACGGCCCGCTCTGGCGGTCCCTGAGGCGAAACTTCGTGACCGAGCTCATCAACCCGGCGAGGATACGGCAGTGCAGCTGGATACGGAGCTGGGCGATGGAGCATCACATGAAGAGGCTGAGGAAAGAAGCTCTCGAGAATGGCGCCGTCGAGGTCATGTCCAACTGTCGCCTCACGATCTGCAGCGTTTTGATATGCCTTTGCTTCGGAGCGAAGATTCAGGAGGAGAGGATCAAGCACATCGAGAGCTTGCTCAAGGACGTCATGATGATAACAACGCCGAAGCTTCCGGATTTCTTGCCAGTTTTTACTTCGCTTTTCCGGAGGCATGTAAGGGAAGCCAAGGAGCTGAGGAGGAAACAGTTGGAGTGTTTGGTTCCGCTGATAAGGAACCGGAGGAAGTTCATCGAGAGCGGAGGAAAAGTTGACGACGTGATGGTCAGCCCCGTCGGAGCGGCGTATATTGATTCACTGTTTAATCTGGAACCGCCAGGGAGAGGGAGACTGGGAGAGGAAGAGCTCGTCACGCTCTGCTCGGAGATAATCAACGCCGGGACGGACACGAGCGCCACGGCGGCGGAATGGGCTATGTTTCATTTGGTGACGGACCAGGGGGCTCAGGAGAAGCTTTACAGGGAGATCGTGGAGACGGTTGGGAAAGACGGCGTCATTTCGGAGAGCGACGTGGAAAGGATGCCTTACCTCGGCGCGGTGGTGAAAGAGACTTTCCGGAAGCACCCGCCGAGCCACTTCGTGCTCTCGCATGCGGCGGTGAAGGAGACGGAGCTGGGAGGGTACACGGTGCCGGCGGACGCCAGCGTGGAGATCTACACGGCGTGGCTGACGGAGGACCCGGAGATGTGGAAGGACCCGGGGGAGTTCCGACCCGAGAGGTTCTTGGAAGGCGACGGCGTCGACGTGGACGTGACGGGGACGAAGGGGGTGAGGATGATTCCGTTTGGGGCCGGGAGGAGGATCTGCCCGGCGTGGACGTTGGGGATGTTGCATATCAACCTGCTGCTGGCCAAGATGGTCCAGGCCTTCAAGTGGCTGCCGGTCCCGAACGCCCCGCCCGACCCGACGGAGACGTTCGCCTTTACGGTCGTCATGAAGAATCCTCTCAGGGCTGTTATTTTGCCAAGGATGAATTAGTAGTAGTACTTGCCACTTCACGTTGTTGATCTTGGAAGCTTTTGGTGGTGATGTTGTCGTTAATGGGTTGATACGTACTCTCATGTATGCATTATTTTATGTTAAATGTTATCATATATTATGTATTGATACATATGTCACGTGATTAATCAATGGGTATGTTATGTGCTTTTTGAATCTGATGGAGACCATATGTGTGGCATTGGATTTTTTTCTTTTTCTTTCTCTTTCTTTTGCTTTTTCTTTTACTAGGGTAAGTGTGTCTCAGTCAATTTCCACGCCAAGTTACCAGCACTAGAACTGCCCATATATGGGTAATAAATGCTTCGTTTCTTTTCTTTTTGCTGAAAGCGTGTGGATGTAGGAAAGCCTTGCTATATTCAACAAATCAAATGCATTTATTTTTTTTTTAATGAAGAAATTAAATAATGCATTTGTTGAATCAAAAGCCCTGATGCGCATTTCATATATCTGCAGCATTGTAACCTCCCGTCCAAGGCACGTGGAGAGTCATTTTGTAGGTTTCATGTGTATGTTAAGTTATGATTACCGTGTAATTATTTTTTTAATTTTTTTTAATAATAAAGATCTTAGATAGTTATTAGTTGACATGCAACTAACACAAATATCATTATAATAAATATTGCTTTTAAAATAATAAAGATTTCAAAGGACAAAAGATGGAATAGATATGCATTTAAAAAATACGGTTTAATGGGAACATGCAAGGAAAAACTATTTATAAAAAACACATTAAAAATGAGGACAATATAAAGGATCTTTAGCAAAATGAAAATAAAAACACAAGAAAATAGGCACAGGTACATTTGAAATAAATTATGTTAATAGGAGTAGAATAAAGGAAAGCACATTTTTGTTGTCCCAATAGGAACAAATTGGAGAGAATACATTTATTGGAAAAAAGAGAAAGGACGGCGTGAAAAAGCTTTTAAAAGGAGACACATTTTCAGAAAAAAATTGTTTTAATGGCCCAATTAGAAAAACTCAACAACGTATTTTTATGGGAGTAAGTGAGAGAAAAAAAATACACTTTAAAGAAGCATGTAGAAAGTAAAATTGTAAAATAATCAAGGGCATATTTAAAAAAATTATTTTGATTTGTGGGCCAATTAAAAAACCCAAAAACATATTTTTAGGGAGTAAAAGAGAGAAAAGAAAGCACTTTAAATAAGCATATATAAAAAAAAATTGTAAAATAATCACAGGCATATTTAAAAAATTATTTTGCTTGGGTTGAAACGATAGAACAATGAAGAAGTAAAGAAAAAAGTCAGAGCAGTGAAAATAAATAAATAAGAAAAAAAAAACAAAAAAAAGGACGAAACTTAAAGCGCCGATTAAAAAGTTATAAAGATTATATTTGATAAAATATTTAAACAAAATATACTTAAAATAAATTGTTACATAACAGAAATAAATTCATGAAATTTTTTTAATGTTGTATTTTTAAAAGAAAAGAATATTGCGAAGGCAAAGCCAAAAAAATATCTTTAGAAAAAACGAATAAAAAATTGAAAAGTTAACTGAGAGTGTCAAGGAGGAAACTCTTATTTGAACATAAGATGCCTTTGATCCATTCGCCTTATAACCCAAAAAAATAATTAAAAAAAATCAAGAAAAACATTTCAAGAGGCGTTTAGCTACAAAAAATTTTTCTACCAAAAAAATTTAGCAGTGAAAAGAAGCTTCTTTGCTATCAAATTTTGATAGTCGAAGCCATACAACAAAATGAAATGCCTGCTATTAAATTTGGTAGTAAAATTAGACGATTTTGCTACCAAATTTTATTTAGTAGCAAAAAATATAGCGCCCAATTAATTTAGGTTTAGTGCCAAGGACATTTTGCTATCACTATAAATTTGGTAGCAAAAATATATCTTCGCTATTAAAAATTTAGTTTCAAAAGCATGTCTTTTGCTACTAAAATACATTTGGTAGCCGAAAATATAGCACAAAGCCAAATTGGTTTAGTGTTAAGGACTTTTACTAGTAATACAAATTTGATAGCAAAAAGCATGGTTTTGCTACCAAACATTTGGTCTTGAAAACATGTCTTTTGCTACCAAAATGCAATTGGTAACCGAATATTTGGCGCCAATCCAAAATGGTTTGCCACCAAGGACTTTTTACTATCATGACAAATTTAATAGCCACAACTGTATTTTCGTTACCACATATTTAATCTTAAAAATATGTCTTTTGCTACCAAAATGCATTTGGTAACCGAATATTTGGCGTAAAGCCAAAATGGTTTGCCAGAAATGACTTTTTTTGACTAAGATAAATTTGGTAGCAAAAAGTATTTTTCGCTATCAAATATTTGGTTTTAAAAGTATGCCTTTTGGTACTAAAATTATTTTAATAGCTGCAAATATGGCACAAAGCCAAAATGGTTTTCGTTGCTAAATATTTGGTCTTAAAAACATGTCTTTTGCTATCAAAATGCATTTAGTAACCAAAATTGGAACCAATGTAAGATGGTTTGCCGCCAAAGACTTTTTGCTATTAAAACAAATTTGGTAGCAAAAAATGTGCCTTCACTACTAAATATTTGGTCTCAAAAACATGCCTTTTACTACCAAAATGCGTTTGGTAACCAAAGATATGGCACCAAGCCAAAATGGTTTGCTGCCAAGGACTTTTTGCTGCCAAGATAAATTTTGTAGCAAAAAGTATGTTTTCGCTACTAAATATTTAGTCTCAAAAGCATGCCTTCTGCTACCAAAATACCTTACGTAGTTGAAAATATGGTGTAAAGCCAAAATAGTTTGGCACCAAAGACTTTTTGCTACCAATACAAATTTAGTATCAAAAAGCGTGTTTTTGTTACTAAATATTTAATCTCAAAAACATTGTTTTTTGCTACCAAAATACGTTTGGTTGCCAATAATGTAGCTCAAAATCAAAATAGTTTAGTGCCAAAGACTATTTGCTACCAATACAAGTTTGGTAGTAAAAAGCTTCTTTTCGTTACTGAAAATTTAGTCTAAAAAACATGCATTTTGCTACCAAAATATGTTTGGTAGCCGAAAATATAGTTTCATGATCTTTTGGCTGCCAAAAAAGTGGCTGCAAAATATAATTCTTCTCATTTATTTTTATGTTTTTAGTTCTTACCGTTGAAAGATATCTTAAATTTAAAAGAAAGTAGTAACATCATTTGAAAAAAAAAAAAGATTTGCATAATTGCATAAAAAAAATGATGTAGTCAGCTTTTTGCTATCAAATAACAATTTGGTAGCAAATTTACGAATTCGACTACCAAAATTTGGTGTTTAAATTGTCATTTTGCTCTCAAAATACAGTTTTGGTAGTCAAAAATTTCATTTCGCTTTCAAATAATCATTTGGTAGCAAGATGCTTTTACGTTGTGCTTTTTGAATTTTTGCTTGTATTTTTTTGTTATTGTTGTTCGTTTTCATGACTAAGTAAAGATAGCCTATTTATTTTTATAGAGAAAGATGTTTTGTGTTCTATTAATTTATATTTTATTATATATACACTTAGTTATCATTTACAAAACATGTGCCTCACTAATTAGTGGGTATATATACATGTATATGATGTATAGTATATATTGTAATATTGTAACTACAAAAATAATTTAATATATATATATATAATTATATATTAAGTTGATGTTTTTGAAAACATATTTTAGACAAAGGAAGAAAGTTATGCAGTATCTATATGTTAAAAAAAAAAAACTGCATGATTGCATGAAAAATAGTGTAGTGAGATTCTTGCTACCAAATTCAAATTTACGAATTTGGCTATCAAAATTTGATAGCTAAAAATAGTTATTTTGCTACCAAAATGCAATTTTTGTAGCAAAATCTTATTTCGCTACTAAATAATCTTTTATTAGTAAAATGTCTTTAAGTTATATTTTGAAATTTTGCTTGTCTTTGTTTACGGTTTATTTTTATGACTAAATGAAGACAATCTATTTATTTTTATGGAGATATATGTTTTATATGTTAGTAGTTTATATTTTGTTAGATATGTACTTGTTTATTGTCAATGAAGCATGTGCCTTACTAATTAGTAGATATATGCATATTTATATAATGTATAGTATATGCTATAATATTGTTACTTAATTCTTAAATATATAATTATAAATTAACTAGATATTTTTTAAAACATATTTTAAACAAAGAAAGAAAGTTGGTGATATCTATATATTTTTTTAAAAAAAATTGCATGATTACATAAAAATAGTCTAGTCAATTTTTTACTACCAAATTAGAATTTGGTAGCAGATTTACAAATTCGGCTAACAAAATTTGGTAGCTAAATTAGTTATTTTGCTACCAAAATATAATTTTGATAGCCAAAAGTCTTATTTTGCTACCAAATAATCATTTGGTAGCAAAATGTCTTTTAAGTGTACTTTTTGAAATTTTGCTTGTCCTTTTTTATTGTTTATTTTCATGATTAAGTGAGGACAACACATTTATTTTTATGTAGATAGATTACACTTACTTATCCTTTATAAAGTACGTGCCTTACTAATTAATAGATATATGTATATGTATACGATGTATGGTATATGCTATAATATTATAATTTAATTGGCTTGATTAACTACAAACACATTGTAATTTATTTCTTAAATCTATAATTATAAATTAAGTAGGTGTTTTTTAGAAGGTATTCTAGACCAAAAAAAAAGTTGGTGATATCTACATATTTTTCTTAAAAGAAAATTGCATGGTTGTGTAGAAAGTATTCTAGTCAATTTTTTGCTACCAAATTATTTATGTATTTAGCAATCAAAATTTAGTAGGTAAATTAATCATTTCGTTACTAAAATACAATTTTGGTAGCAAAAAGTCTCATTTCGCTACCAAATAATTATTTAGTAGCAAAATGTTTTTAAATTGTGCTTTTTGAATTTTGGCTTTTTTTTAATTATTGTTTATTTTTATGACCAAGTGAACACAACCCATTTAGTAAATACTAAATACCTAATTTTGCTACCAAATATTGGTAGCAAATGACCTTTTAAAAATCGCATGTCTTCATTTTTCATTAGCTCTTATACTCTACCAACATTGGACTCTAGTGTTTGTTTGGAGGGTGTAAGATGATAGAACTCAAATTTTGAGTTGAGCAAGTGTTTGGTTGTATAAATTTAAAATCCAACTAGATATATTGAAAAGACAACTTGAGCCCAAATAATGCTCAAACTCAAATTCACCTCCCCCTAATTTTAAGATTTTTTAGCTTGTCCTTTCTCACATGTAAGAAACTTTTGACTACTTTTTTCATGTCCAAACACAATTTTTAGATTTTAAATTTTACTTTCAAACCATATTTTTCAAACTTTTTTATTTCAAACCCAAAAAATTTAAACCACTATAATTTGAACCCTGAAACGAACATACCCATTTATCAAATTATAGGAAAAAAAGAAACCTATCCCTCTGTGCTCGTCGCCAGTCTCTCTCCCTCATTGTGCTTGCCACCAGTCCAATGTTGCCGCCGTCTGTAGCTCCCAATGCTCTTGTCGTCACCTCCGTCTGTCATCCTTGGCTTCATCCCAGCCCGTGAACCCCATTCAAAGCCTAAGTCATCGGCATTTACCAAAATTTTAAAAATAGCAGATTTAGGTCTTCATTTATGATCACATAAGTATCTGCTACCAAATACATATATTGGTATAGCAAAAACATTTCGCTTTCAAATTTCTAATAGCCGGTATTTGAAGTTTTAGCTACCTAAATGTACTCGAGACCAAATATTTTGGTAGCAAAAACATTCAGCTATCAAAGTTTCTAGTAGCAAAAACATTTTGCTACCAAAATTTTGATAGTCAACTATGTTTTTTTTGCTATCAAAATTTTTTAGCTACCAAACTTTGATAGCAAAATTGGCATGCTAAACCCACTTTTAGAACCCAAATTTTTGAGTTTTGCCTACTAATTTTTTGGTAACAAAGTGCTTTGCTACCAAATTTCTTTTGGTAACAAAACTTTCACTTACCAATTGTCAGCTACCACAACTTTTTTGTACCGTAAACTATTGGCTACAAAAAAAAAAAGAGTTTCCTTATCAAATTTTGGTAGTTAATTATGCTTTCTTCGCTATAAAAACAGTTTAGCTACAAACTTTGGTAGCAAATTAGTACATCAAATTCACCTCTAAGGACCAGATTTTTTTAGTTTTAGCTACCAAATTTTAGTAGTGAAATGTTTTGCTACCAAAAATTTTTTTAATGGCAAAACTTTTAGCAAAACAGAGGTTTCTGCTACCAAATTTATAGTAGCTAAGGGCTGTTTTCTTGTGGTGTGTATATTTTGTAAGGCACATGTATATTTTGGACACAGCGGCCGGCCTTCAAACTGGAAAATACTTTTATACATTCACGTACAGGAGGCAAATAGGTTCTTGGTTATCCAAACCCAAAGGGAAGTTACTAGTAGTATGATAATTGAAAAAGGATGTAACATATTTTCAATGAAACAAGTACACACACTAATTAATCTGACTTGTATGTGTGTGTACATATATATATTACAAATTGTGGTTTATTATTTAGTATAAGAATATTTATCTTTTCATACCTTTGTTTTAGGTTAATTTAAAAACTAACTTTCGGTTGTTGATCTCATCGAAAGAATAGCTTTAGATTACGTTTAATATACAAATATATACCTTATCTCAGTCAATAGTTGATTTTTACCTTTAAAATGACCAAAATATCCTCAAAAAAAGAAAAAAGAATTAAAACTTTAAAAATAAAAGAAAACGGAAACAAAATCACTCAAAATACCTATTTTAAATGGTATTTATTTATATTTTTAGAGTCCAAAACCTTAATATAAAGTTTTTTTAAAATTTTAAAAGTTCTCTTATTTTTAATTTGAAAGTCACTTAGGCAATTTATTAGGTCAAATTGAAGATTGATCATGAAAAGATATAAATTTGTATGTTAAATTTAATTTAAAGATATAAATTTGATAAGATCAAAATTTGAAGGTGTATTGTTTAAATGAACTTAAAATATATGTATAAAAAAATAAATAACCCATTAATATATACACACGTATAGATAGATCCCGCAAAATTCCTTTTATGAGACATTATTGTTTCTGGTCATTGTATTGAAACAATATTTAATTCCCCAACAAAGCCAATGTAGTGCTGCTATGTTAAATCCCCAACTGCCCATATGGGATACACACAAGGCACACACATGTCAATTAAATTGTTTAGCTGCTTTGGTCCATCTCCTTTTACGTGGGTATGTTTGTTCTTGTGTAATATCATTGTTGTGGTCAATGCCCCTCTAGTCCAGACTCGTGACCTTCCACAAGAGTAAACAATGTGCTCAAAATAAAACCAGAAAAAAACAAAAAGCAGAAAGCAAATTACTTTGCATTCTGTTTATATGAAAACTGTTTTATTTTTATCGCATTATACGTCAAAAAAAATATTATGCAATTAATGAAACCGGCGTGAACTGGAACTTATATTTACTAATGATAATGAAAGGATTAACGAATGATAATCAACAGAAGAAGGAATATAAAGGATGTTGGAGAATTTGAGTGCATGGAGGAGAAAATGGTGATTGAATTACTGAAAAAGATAGTGTGTTTGAGGTGTGTATAAAATACTTTCCTTAAATGTTTTATTTGTGCTTACTCCTCCAAGTTTGCTAACAAATTTTGATGGTAAATTACACCTAAGATACAAGAAACACATGAACATGATATCTAACAATAATAGTGAGTTCCAAAATATTAAAAAAACCTATAAATTTTTTGGAGATTTGATAAATGACAGGAATGTGATTTTATAAATGAACACAACCGATACAATCTGTGCAACCTTTACATAAAATGTACCATTTCATGTAAAGGTATTTAATCGTGTATCGACATAACTATTACAATAGATATGTCCGTTGCTAATAGTTATTCAGGTTTGTATGATAATATACAACCAATGAAAACACTGATTCAAAATAACTAAAGAATCACATTTTTTCATTGTACATTAACTCGAGAGAGCACCGTGACGCCCGAAAAATTGGCATAGTGGCTCTAGCGCTACTACACAAAATTTTGTGCAAAAACACCCAGGCACTGAGTGGTGGGTGTTCTGTCCCTCTTCGAGCTGATTGTTCATTTCGACGTCCCGGTCTTAATTTTGAGCTCTGTGGCACTCATGCTGGCACAAAACACTTAAAAATGTGTTTTCCACTCATCCTAATGTGATCTTTTGATCTCAAATTTGTTAGAGAGATACATTACAATCTCTCCAACAAAGGATATATCCATAGAACACCATCATACCAAGCTAGCTATATCTTGCTGGCTTTATTCATTTTGACCGCCATTTAGTAACATCGTTCTAACTATATAGTTTCAACTGCTACAATATAAAATAAATGTAGGCTATAGTGTCAAACTCTCACATGCAATAATAAATTGGTTCTAACTTTTAGTTCTAATTACGTTGTCAAACGCACTCTATATCACTTTAATGAAGTTTGGTTTGATGTATGGAAACGCATGTAAATAGAATTTATCAAACCATCACTAATGCAAAATGGAATTAATGAAAAGAAATATGAAGAAATATGGTGAAGGTTATTAATTTCTTTTTTAGTGTTTACGTATTTATATATTAAAAAGTGAAACGATAATGTAACGCCTCGAAATTTATTAAGTGTTGTTAGTGTGTTAAATGGTGAATTAGTGTGCCATAATGAATATTTTAAACTTAATTTGATCACTTTGTGAAATTTCTAAATCTATGTTATTTTTTATTATTTTAAATAATTTTTAATTAATTACTCTTAATTATTTTTAATTGTTATTTGAAATTTGAAATAAAACAATTTATCAAATGACCAACACGTCCCACTTTGGAAAGCCATGTGCAGGACATGGTATTGAAAACTGATTTTTATAAAAACCTCACTCTCCCTTCTCTCTCTTCACTCTCACTCGCACTCTCTCTCCTCTCTTTCTCTCTCGCTCGTCTCTCTTTCTCGCTCTCCTTCTCTCGATTCCTCACTGTCTCTCTCAATTTCTCTCAAGATTTTTGAAACAAAATTCAATTTCAAGCTTCGAGTTAGTGGATTACAGGCTCGAGAACGCGATTAAGCAACCACAAACTCGATTTAAAGCTTTGATTCGAGGTTAGTTTCTAAATTTTCTAAACTTTTTAAATTTTTCAATTTTTCTTGCATTTTAAAATCTAAGCTTTTTTGAGCTTAGAAATCTTTCAATCTAGATTAGATGAATCTAGAATAACTAGAATATAAACTTCGTTTCATCAAAAACGGATTTAAATCAAGATTTTTTATTTTTCTCTATTTTTGGATTATTCTAAAAATTTTGTTTAAAACTTGTTTTAAAGCATTAAAAAGTAATCTATCATATTTTTTTATCAATTATGATCATTACCCATGCCTGAGAATTGAGAAAAACATGTTGAAATTGAAGATTTGGGCTCGGGAGGCCGAGACCCGTGCTTGAAAAATTCTGAAAATTTTCCAAATCAGCAGGCTGAACTTCGTGTTCGGCAGGCTGGATTCATGTGTTCGGCAGACCGGATTCATCCGACCGGTAGGCCGAACTTGAAAAAGTTTGGTAGACCGGACTTGGTTTTCCGGTAGGCCAGACTATGCAGTTCGGCCAGCCGAATTAGGGCGACCGACAGGTTGACCGGGCATGGTGAAATTTTGTGATTTTCACATGTTTTCATCGTTTTGAACCCTGATTGAAATTCCAACTTTGTAAAATAATTTTATAAACCTAAATGGCACACTAGGACACCATAAGATGATTTAGTAACATAGAATATCTTATGCTAGACACTAATAGATCTAGTTTCCATTTAAGGTTGTACGTAGATCCGCAGAGCTAACGTATAGTGGACCGAGATTTCGATGTGGGACACCGACACGAGTATTGATGTAGGAATTCTACCCGTTCTTTGGTAGCTAGACTTAAATGTTTTGGCCTCAAAAGAATTTTTAACAAAAATGTTTTCAAATGATTGGTTGAAATTATATTTTGTTGACTGATTTTATAAACAGTAGAATTGAGTTGGATTCATAATAAACCTCATAATGAATGTAAATAATTATATTTGGTAAAAAGAGATTTTAATAATCATAGAGATATATATATAATTTTGTTTAAGGGCATGATGTCATATCAGAGATCGAGTCGTATAGTGCGCGACTTTAGGGGCAGGTCTTGAAACTCAGCTGGGCCACTACGGTGGTGATTTACATATGGTTTGCCCAGGAAAAGAAAATAGTATTCTTTCTAGTCGACCTATTTAAACTGTTTTGGTAAGAAAAACTTTTATTAAATTTTCATCTATTTATTTGTTCTAGTTTGTTTTCTATATATTCATTTGAATAATGAAATTTCTTTTAAAATTTAATATTCTCGAAATATAGTCCTACTGAGCCTTTCGCTCATATTTTATTTGTTTTAAATTCTTACCCCTTAGGTGAATATCAGCTTAGGATCAGAGAAGAGTCCGCTGACCGGACTTGAAACCAATAAAAGATTTGGGTAGGTTGTAGTACAATAATTCAAGGCATGTATAATTCTTAACTTTCTCTTTTATTTTGGACTGTGGTTGTATTGTAATATTGTCAGTACTGTGTGTGTGCACAAGATGTGGGTCAGTGGGACCCATTTTCACCTCACATTCTAATTTAGTACTTTATTATCTACTCATTGCTTATTTTATTTTATTATTTTATTTGCTCGAATATTATAACTACTCGTTTTAAATAAATGATTTTAAAAATTATCACATTTTTGTTTATAAATTTAATTCTAAAACCTAAATTTTAACTAAATTTCTGTTTAATTAACTTAATTAATCTACCACATCACCTCCCATACTCCGGGGCGTGACAGATAAGCAATTTAATTTTCTTTCTAATGTTTAATGTTTATTATCAGGCTTACAAATTTTATCAATATAATTATTGCCTTTTGCATAATATATATACATATATATATATATATATTCGCTTATAAAAGCCCATTTTATCAATGTAATAGTTTAAACTTCACATATTATAACAATTTAAATTTTGTGATAAAAAAACTATGATAAAATTAGTTTGAATAAGGACTTTTAGTTTAAAGCAATATTTGTAAACAGGCTCTAAGGGTATGTAAATGAATTTTGCGTTCATTGTTTTAAACTGAAAATCAATACCAAGACACCGCAAGAAAAATTATCACTTTCTCTTTTTCATTTCCTAGATTTTATGTATGGTTACCACCAAATTATCATCAATGTTACGTGATCATTAAATGGGAAACGAAAACAAACATCCTAATTCTTTTCCCGCTTCCATGTGAAGTAATTGTATTAAAAGCTTGTAAAAAAGTGGGGGAAGAATGAGGAAAAGGAATATGGTCCAAACATCAAAAGTTTTCCCCTATTCTTCCAGAATAAAAAAGATGGTAACAAAAAGAAGAAACGAAAATGGCCATATATCTACTGGACAAAATGGCATGCCTATGCTGTTCTCTCTTTAAAAATAAAAATAAAAAATAAAAAAAAACAAAATAAAATAAAAAATTCTTAGATGTGTTATTTTTTGCCGGATAAACCGTGCAGATGCTAGCTATGATGACTTTTATTTGCGGGCTATTTGGAAGGGTAAATTGGCCCAATAATTTCTAACCTTTTACGAAAATAAACATTTGGTTCGTAATCTTTAATCTTTGATTTATTAGTCCTTTTTAGTTGCTGAGAGACCAATTTAAAGGGTTAAACAGTTAGTTTTGGATAGAAAAAAGTGACAAACCGGTCTCAAAGTTATCAAAAAAGGTGACAACTAGTTCCTAAAGTTATAAAAAAAAAAGATAACAAACTGGTCCCTAAAATTAACAATTAAACTGTTAATTGGTTCTTCAGCAACTAAAATGAAAGGTTGTGAATTGATAAATCAAAAATAAAAAATTAAAAACCAAAATTATACTTTTATGAAAAGTTGAAAACTAACATAACAATTTACTCTATTTGGAACATAATTGAAATCCTTAATTGAGATAAAATATATGTAAACATAAGAGAAAATACTGTAGAATCAAATATTTCAATTCCAACTATCGTTCCAAACATGCTAAATTGAATGGCAAAACTTCAATTCTCTCTCTATATATATGTATGCATATAGTTAACCTCAATTCTAATACTTGCCCAATTCACGGACTTGTTCTAGCTTCTCTATTTACTTCTTCAATGATGGACTGACTAGAATGACAAATCTAGCGGAAAATACTATTTTAGTACATGTTCAAGAAGATACATATATGGGCTCGTTTTGAAGACGGATTCGAATTATGTTGACTTGGATATTTTGATATTTTGATTTGAGTTGCATGATTTAAATTGCTATTTGAATTGGCGTTTGGATGTGCAGTTAATGTGTTAATCTGAATAAGAAATAAAATTAGAATTTGTATTTGGATAGATAGTGAAACAAAAAAAAATTTATTTGCTAAACAAATCTAACAAAACCTTAATATTTGCAACTTAAAAAAATATGTAATATGGATCTTGATTTATTCTCTCTTTATTATGAACGCAATAAAAGAAAAATCGTCTTAATTTGATATGACATGTATAAGTTATGATATTTTTTTCTCAAATATAGGAGAGAAAAAATCTAAAAAAGAAAAGTTGTATATTATAGCTTTTAAATTCAAATTTTGAAAATTTAAGAAGGGCAAAAGTTGAATTTTTGCACTTAAAACTCAAGTAAAATTCAAACCCCAAATCCACCCCCTATTTTGTTTAAGTTTGTTTATTGTAATGTATCAATTTTGTTTATTATTCGACTTACATTCGATTGAATTGTAACTTGTTGGTTTAATTATGTCATGTTATATTATTTTTTAATTAACTTAAACCCCAAACCATGAATCTTCGGACTCCAATCCATAAAATCTGTTGTTCGCTGATTAGATTAGATTGGATTGAGACTCTCATAGATTGGTTTTAAATTGAAAAAATCTCAATCCAATACATACATATTAGATTACGAATTGACTCCTAATATGCAAATTCTAAACTGTGAAGACCCCTAAATATTGGTATTTGAATTTGCGTTTTAAGCAAAGCATATTCAGCATCATAAACGATAAGCAGAAAAGTATTATTAAGTCTAGGAAAGAAAAAAGAGTAACTCTATTTAATGTTATAGGGTTATAATTTAGCTATTAACAAAACAGTAAGACTTTGTGTAAAAATATACTACATATTAGACTAAAGCTCATAATTTTAATTTTATGAATAACAAGGTTATAATCACACCAAGATTTTAAAAGGAAAAAGTGAAAATCAGCGTAGCATTAAAAATCTCAATTATTACTGAGAAGTCATTAGGGGAAGGAATACAAAAATAAATTAGTAAAGAATAAAATTGAAGGGATCGAACGGCTTCTTCATATAGCAATAGCTGATTGTATCTACAATCAAACATTTTTTAAGAGCAAAGGAAGTGTATCACAACTTTATCAAATTTTTATATATAATATATACAGGATGTATCTACATTACATCACAATGTTTTATTTGTTTCTAAACTAACGGTCTAGATAAAATTCATCGGTGTGGATTGGTATAGAGTGGAATTCGAAGCACAATATATGAACATGAGAATGAATTAAACTCAAACTCTAAAAATTCATAACTTTTTGGTTCAAACGCCCTCGAAAAGATCCTTCTTCCTATGTATTCGTGGTAAAAAAAAAATGTAAATCCAAATAGCCTAGATAATTCTTCCATGAGCATCTTGTTTTTGTAGGATTTGTTAGTTAACACAGTGTAGTTTTAAATTTTATGGTTTAAACTATTAGTTTTAAACAGTAGTTTTAAACTGATGTTTTTAATACAAAGGTTTGAGTAAAGAATAAAAAATTCATATCACAACATAGAATTAGTATTTGGATGGTGTGAGAATTGTGAGAAAATTAAAAATGTACCACAGGTTTGGATGGTTTAAATTGTTCAAACCATGAGTTTGTTTTGTTTTGTTTTTTTGTAGGGAGGGAGTTCTCAAAACAAGAGACTTTGCATGTTTAAAACATCCCATCTTTTTGAACTTTTACTTTATCTTATTTACCAAACATTAATTTAACTTGAACTCATAGTTTAAATGACTAGAAACCACGTATCAAAGGCCATCTAAATTTTTAAAAATTTTTGTTTCAATACCCTATATCCATATATGATTCAAATTTTATTGATGATTGGATAGATGAGACAAGATAAGACAAATAGGCTACAGGCTAATGGTCAGGTTCGAGATCAGACCGACGGGCGGGGGTTGAGGTTAGACCAATAGACTGGGGTCGAGGTTAGCTCAATTAGCCAGGGTTAGGGCCAAGATCAAACCGATGATTCAAGATCGAGGTTGAATCTACTGGATTAGGGTTAGGATCAAACTTAAGGGTTAGGGTAAGTGCCAAGATTGAATCGACGAGATATGTTGGCCATGATGGAACTGACGAGTCAAAGTTGGGGTTACGATTAGACTAACAAATCAGGCCAGGGTAAGGATTGGACTAACGGACTTGGACTACGGACAGACTCGGATCAAATAGACGGGGATTGGGATTAAGATAACATCAGATCGATGGGCTGAGGTCGAGGTCGGGGTCATAATCAGGGTCAAATTTTTTATAAAATATAAACAAACTAAAAAAACTAAATCAGAGTTAGGAGTTTATACCCTTAAAGCTTGTTGTTCTTCTAGATCTCCCTTCTCCTTTCTTTTCTCTTCTAGATGTGGCTAAGACTGAGTGAGGAAGTAGAACATTTTGAAAGAAAAAGTAAGGATAAGGCCACAATTTTGAAGAGGGTGAGGAAGAGCTTGGAGGAGCTAATTTCTTTCTTGAAGAAATGGGAAGAAAAGAGCAAAAATGGCTGCAGTTGACGACAAGTCTTTATATAGACAGAGTACTAATTAGACTTAACTTTCTAAATAAGTTTGAAAGAGCTAAAGCATAGCTTAATTCCTCCTTAAAGTGATACTAATTTGGAGAGTCCCACCATGTGTGGTGCCACTTGTATAAAAGAAAAGTCTCGTATGCACCTCAAAGCTTCTTTACCAAGTTTCCATATTTATAATCTCTATTTTTTGAATAAATGTGATTCAATTCAAATATGGAAAGTTAATTACATAAACAAATAAGGTTAGATAATAAGCAGTATTCTCCCTTGCATTGTATAGAGAATGGTATCACATGCACAGAGATTCTCCCTGTATGTGGTGCCTATGATAGTAAAAGAATGGAAAATTTGTGCATTTTATTTTTAATTATAATATGCGATCTTAAATTAAAAATAAGAGGACTTTTTAGAATTAATTAGCTCTCCTATTCTCTATAAAATAGAAGCCTCCCTTATTCATTAGAAATATAATTGAGAGTCTTAATTAGATTGAGAAAACTTTGCCTGATAGTCGAGGCATGTAAAGAGAGAAAGAAAGAGAAAAAGTGTTTTTCCATTTCTAGTCTTGTTTTGCTTACACTTTGAGATTAGTGAGAGATTAAAAGTTAGTTAAGTGATCCATTTAGAAACCATAATTCCTCTAACGTCACATGTTTGTCCAACTCGGTGTCGAGGACTAGATGATAAAGACGATGGTTTCCATTAAAGAACATCACTTTCTAGAAAGAATTTTTTTCATCTCTCATCTTCATCTGCATAAGCAAAGTTTATATATTTATCCAAACGTTAAATTAATATAATCTATAGCGTGTTTTACAAAAATTTTAAATTTTTTTTTGTTATATATGTCTACATCATAAACATGCTTCCGTTATTTTTGTAAAAATCGTTTTCGAAAACCAACAATCACGGCTTGTTGATGATAATAAATGATTTTTTCCCTTTGAAATGCCATGAGTTGAAAGGAAACACACAGAGACATATATAAACAGAAGCACATGGTACAAAATAGTGATTTGATCTCAAACCATTAATTAGGGGTGAACAGCGGGCGGTTTGACGGTTTTTGGGCGGGTGCGGTGCGGTTCAGTTTTTGGGATGACGGGTTGGCGATTAATCAACCCACAAACCGCCCACCACATGGCGGGTGGTTTCGTTTTGGTTTTGGGTGGTCGCGGGCGGGTGCGGGCAGGTTGAGGCGGTTTAAACCTATGCTATTGCTTAATGTAATTTTTTGGACCTTTTTTTTTTAAGTGAAGAAAATTTGTAGAAAATCTAAGATGATAATATATAAAGCATTCTCAACAACAAGCAAGTTTGATGTCTAAAGACAGTGATTATATTTAAAAGCATAAATTAAGAAACATAATCATTTACTGCAACAAGAAACGTCAACTACAGATGAAGTGATAAACAAAGTCAAGAGTCTATAAAAATTAAAGCCTATCCACTAGGTTCGAAAATAATAGAATGCTGTAAATGAAATGATGAACAAAGTCAAGTGTTCTTTTTCTTTTCAAGGCCTTTCTCTACTAACTTACTTGATTTAAATTTTAATCACTTCACAAAATAATAAATAAGTAGATAGGTTTAAGTTTTTTTTTTTAAATATATAGGCGGGCAGGTTCAGGTTGAACCCACCCGCAAAAATTTAAAACCAAACCCGCCCACCGAATATATTGGTGGGCGGGTTCAACCCGCCCGTCAATGGGTTGTTAACAAAAACCCGCTTTTTTCAAAATGGACGGGTGCGGACGCGGGCAGTTGACGGGTGCGAGGCGGTTTTTGAACAGCCCTACCATTAATAACAAAAGAAGGATATTAGACCATTTTCAACATAAAATATCAATGATAATAAAATATATTTGATGTGCTACTCTATTTTATACTCTAATGTATAATGTTTTTTTAAATGCTATATACATTTTGTCATGACTATTAAGCCTTGAATTTGTAAACATAAAATTTTTATATTAAAATAATTTAAAAGTGATAATGCAAGAATGATTAAAAAAAATAATGCATTAACCAATATAATTTAAAAGTAAATTGCTATCAAATTTAGTGTATAATAAATATAACATAAAAAAATAGCATTGTATTAAAGAGAATTTTTTATACTCAATTGTTAAATTTTAACATCGACACAATCATAACATTATATTGAAAATGCTCATATCCACCAAACCTTCCCTTTACATATTTTCAAAACTTCTTATTTATTTCAAAAATTTCAAAAATTTATTATTTTTGTCTTTCTTCATCAAAAGAGGGAAGATTTTCAGGAAAAAAAATTAATAATAACGAAGAAAGCGTTTTTCAATAACAATCTTATTTAAATCTATAAAGTTATAATCTTATTATTAATAAAGTGTTTAAATTTATAGAATTATAATTTATTATTAATAAAGTAATAGGTTCTAATTTAAAATATATATTGCTATATATTAAGTTGAAGCCTAAAATTTTGGGAAGGGTGAAGCTTTTAACTCGCCTTTTTTCTCCTGGAATGGGACCAAATTGAAGAAGAAGAAAAGATCCACAAGATCTAGGAGAAGAGAAAGTCAAAAAGAAAGGAACGAGAAAAAAGCCCAAACAGAGTGCTAATTGAAGTCTGGGCAAGCAGTGTACGAGAGATCAAATATCATAAGAACAAAACGAAATCACAAGAGAAGAGAAAGAGGAGAGAAGAGCAAGAGCTCAAGAAATGGAGGCGTACGGGTCGATGCCAAAGGTTGAACTCCACGCTCATCTCAATGGATCCGCCAGAGACTCCACTCTCTTGTCAGGCTCTCCCTCTCTCTCTCTCTCTTTTTCTCTATATATATATATATATCTGTTTCTCATATATTGTGCCTTTTTTACCTCACAAGAAGTACTTTGATTCGTATACTTCTGGGTTTAGCTTTTCTCAAAATTTTTTACTTTTTTTTTTTGGATGCAGAGAGCTTGCTAGAGGCTTGGGCGAGAACGGTATCATAGTTTTCTCAGATGTAGAGCATGTTATAAATAAAAGTACGCTCAATTTTTCCTTTGCTCAAATGTTTATTACGCGGTTTGTTTCCTGAGAAAACCTCAAGGAAAGAAGGGGATTTTCAAAACTTTAATGTCCTTTTCGCGTTTTATAATTTTGGTAACTTTTTGGACTCAATTTGAAGGATATATTTGGTGACGTGAATTTCAATTTTTATTGTTAAAGTTGGAATTTGGAAAATGCATTTCCTTTCTTCTCTTTATGTTGTTAAGTTCATTTTTAGCTGTAATTCTTCCTTAATTGCAAACTCTGTACGTTCTATATGATTTAGGCGATCGTTCTTTAACGGAAGTGTTCAAGTTGTTTGACCTGATCCACATTCTTACTACCGATCACAAGATTATTACAAGAATCACTAAAGAAGTAAGCATTCTTGTTAATACATACAAAGCAATAATACACGTCATTATAAATTTATTTATGAATATCAATAATAGTGGAGAAGCTATAAAATTTTTTTTTCGTGATCTTGAAAATTATTAGAAATAGTATATATTAACTAGAGATGATTATATATTAAGATTATTGAGTAGGGTATGGTTACAATTTTTCTTATAACATGGGGGCACAGATTAAATGTTTGAAAATCTTTACAGACAAAAATAGAATATTTATAGGGTGTTTGGAAAATGTGATTAGATTCAATTTTGGTTAGAAATACTGTAGCATGTAAGAGCTAAACACAGTATCAATATTTTGCTTTTTACTGAAGTGTGTGAGAGTTTTTCACTGTTTGTTGGTGAGAACCAAATAGCCAAACACCCTATTAAAAGTTGAGCGGAACATGTGCCACACTGGCAACAATGTGGCTCTGCCACTGATAACGGATGCATATGTGTCATAGTGTCAAAATTATGTATGTTCTATAAGACACATACTATTATTTTGTCACATTTTTTTAGATAAATTTTAGCTTTGATATGTGTCATGAAACTGTTTTTTTGTATCATTCTTCATGCGTAAAGTCAACCCCCCCAACCACCACCACCACGACGGCCACCGCCCCCTCCTTTTTATTTTTCCTACTCGCATTCGTTGTTGATAATCTATTTGTTTCAAACCAGGTAATAGAAGACTTTGCTTCTGAGAATGTTGTGTATCTGGAGCTAAGAACAACCCCAAAGGTAGAAAAACATCAGTTCTTGAGGAAGGGAGAATGTATTTGCATGTAACATAGAGTTCTTATTTTACAAACTATGGGTTTTGTCCTACACAGAAAAATGATTCCATAGGGATGACAAAACGCTCTTACATAGAAGCTGTAATAGAGGGTCTAAAGGCTATCACTGCTGTGGATGTTGATTTTATGCCTTGTGACACGGATGCTCAGAGCGGCTTGAATTCTCTATCCACAAGCAGTACATGTAATGGATCATCAAGGAAAAAGATATATGTCAGACTTCTGCTAAGCATTGACCGCAGGGAAACCACTGAGGCTGCATTGGAGACGGTATGTTGGAAAATGAGATCGATCAGCAAGGGAATTAGGTTCTTTTCCCCTGTGAAATGCATTTGATTTGTTTTTTTACTTACTGTAGGTGAAGCTCGCACTTGAACTGAGACACTTCGGGGTAGTTGGCATTGACCTTTCCGGAAACCCTATTGTGGGAGAATGGTAAGTCCTCTTTATATTAAAGGTTTTTGCTTTTCGGCATTATGATCCATGTGCTGCAGAAGAGTAATCTTATGTTGTCCTTGTATATGTGGTAGGGCCACATTTGTTCCGGCACTAAAATTTGCTAGAGAACAGGGTCTTTGTATAACCCTTCATTGTGGAGAGGTGCATTCATCAGATCTTTCTAAAGCTTCTACCTGCTTCTGGTTGAAAATTCCCCGACTAATTTATTTTCATAACTTAGTGGTTATAGGTACCTAATCCAACAGAGATACGATCAATGCTAGACTTTTTGCCCCAGAGGATTGGCCATGCTTGCTGCTTTGAAGAAGAAGAATGGGAGAAACTGAAAGCATTTAATATCCCGGTTAGATATTTGTGAGATTAGTCCTTCTCTTGGTGATTTTTTTTATCATCATAAACTGTTCTGTGCTTTTTTCTATTTTTGGCTAAACTATTGGAATACATGTTTAATATGAAGTTCTTAATTCTCAAGACTTGGATTAAGTGGAAACGGAGGAGAAGACGGAGATACTGATGTATTATTATATAATATTCAAAATTCGAAGTTTATCTCACTCTTGTAAATGGTAGATTGATGAGATGTATAGCATCAAAGGAGGCCTGTTTAACTATTTGATTTCATCCAATCTATCCATCAGGAGGAGCCTAAGCAATTCCTTCTAGACACTTCTCATGTGCAATTACCTTGGTTTCATGTTGCTCTTTGCAAAAAGGATTTCGGAGATTGTTAGTTTCAGTTTTCCTTTTATTATTTCTTGTGTTTTTGGTTTGCTAATATCATCATTGTTGGATTAACAACTTTTCAGGTTGAGATTTGTCTGACATCCAACATCAGGACTAACACAATTTCTTCACTAGATGTTCACCATTTTGGTCGGGTCTTCTGCTTCTCTATTTAACTTAATTATAGTTCGTGAATAATATCGTTAGTCTTTTTTCTTCATTTCCTAAGGAAGCCTACCAAAATATTTTGTCCTCTAGCTGAAGCATTATCTATTTTCTGCCACATATATTCTTAAAGGTTTCTTCTGTAAATCTGTGTTTTTGATGGCGCAGCTGATCTCTACAAAGCAAAACATCCTTTAGTCCTCTGCACTGACGATGTTGGGGTGTTCTCTACCAGTCTTTCCAACGAGTACAAACTCGCTTCTTCTGCATTTGGTAGGTCTGATCTTTCGGTTTAATCACTTACTTGTAATGGTTATAAGATCAGAAAGCTAACCAACATCATTTCATCCTACCATTAAGGTCTTGGAAAGCAGGACATGTTTCAGCTAGCAAGAGATGCAGTTGAGTTTGTATTTGCTGAGGATGGCGTGAAAAAAGATTTAAGAGAGGTTTTTAATTCAGCTGAAAAGAGGCTGGATTTATTATCATGATTTCATTTCTAAGGAAAACCTTGCTTCTTGTAGCTTTTTATATTTTCAGGTAAAATATGGTCCATTAAAGAAGCAAATCCAAATCTTCACTTATGTCTTGAGACCTACTCATCATTTTTTGGCATTTGAGCCTGCAGGTAATTTTTGGCCTGGTCTGGGTAGTCAATGTCCCTCTGCTGTTTTGAATGGTTTATACCAAAAACAGCACCTTATAATCTCAATATTCTAGCCGCCCCAAGACCATCCATCCATTTGTTTTTAGAAGAAAATGACCAAGTCTTGTTATTGGAACTTCAAATTAATCGTTTTTCATTTCCCCTACTTAACTATTATTACTTGAGGAAAAACACATCAATTCCTCATAGCAAATTAGCAATTTCATACTATTATATTCAAGTCGCTGTGATTCTGTGAAGCCAGTGACTTTTTAATCTTGCTTGTGGTGTAAATTTTTGCAGCAACTATTGATTGTTATGTCATTTGATTTAATTAATTGGGCGTTTGGTGAAACCGGTTGAAACTGAAAATTTTAGTTTAAAAATTATAATAGATGAAAATTTTATACCGTAATAATTTTTTACTTTTTATAATATATTATATTGGGAGATTTATATTGTAATTAGCCGGCCTGTTGAACGCCCTTTAAGCCATAAATATTGGTTGAAAGAGTGGTGTCCCTCTAGAGATGTCGATAGTTTGGACGCATGGAAAGCAGAAGCGACATATTTTGACTTTTATCTGCTAGAGTCTAGAACGTGTCACTGTTGATTTTGGAAGCCATTTGTTCCTTTTTTGTTCTTTATTTCGCCCAATAAATCGTAAAAAATGTGCAGCATTGAAGATTTTTCAATAGGTAACTAGAATTAACAAAAGAAAAGAAGAATTAGCCCCCTTTTGCCGATATGCATCCACAAGCTTAAGCTGTGTATGTACCACCAAAGGATTAAAACTGAAAGAAAAAAAAAAAAAAGGACATTTATTTATTTATGAAATCATGTTTTAGGCCCAAGCAACAAATTTGCTTCTCTAATAGGCAATTTGTTTTTCTAATAAACCGTGTCAGAATTGTCTGTCAGACTCTTCTTAATCTGTAGCAATTAGTTTTTTTAATATTGGGCATATGTGATCAGATTGTGGAAGATATACAAGTGCTATAAAATGATTGGAAAAAAAAAAAAAAAACATGACGGTTTTTGTTTTCATTGGTATACCATTCCTGTTTGGCGGTATGGGTGTGGACATCCTCTTCGTTTGCTCCGGTGAGGTCAGGCTGATGGCAACGGTCCACCTCAATGAGCTTAGCCCCACCCCGAAGGCCCAGCCCTACCCCAACTAGCCCAGCCCCATGTTGACGAACCTAGCCCAACCCACCCTCCGACAAGCCCAGCCCTACCCCAACTAGCTTAGCCCCATGTTGACGAGCCTAGCCCACCCCCCACCCCGACAAGGTGCTATAGTTGCCGGCGTGGGTGCCAATGGGAGGTGGTGGAAGGACGGGTTGGGTGGGTCGTTGTTCCGGTGAGGAGGCGGTGGTAGGTGGGGTTAGGTGGGTTGTCAACAAGGGTGGTGTTGGTTCTATGTTTAACAAAATTTGAGAGTTTTGAAAAATAGTTTGTTCTTGTTTTTGTTTTTGGTCCCATACTTAACCAAAAGTGTTCTTAAACTGGTTTTCATTTTTTGTGTTTCCAAAAAGGGCAAAAATTATTTAGAAAACAAAACCAAACGACTATTTTTCTCCTGAATGGCAAAATTTAGGAGTTTAGATCCGTATGAATTTAGGATACAAGAATTATTGATTCGAAAAGGATACGGATTTATAAATATACCTAATTTTAAGGAGTGACGGAATTTATTTGTGAAGCCTGACCTTTTCCCAATGAATGCCGCAAAATAAATTCTTCGATGAAAAAAAAATTCGATGCACCACAGGCAGACAAATATATGCATTGGAGTACAAAAACGACGCCGTCTTTAGACCTCCAGAGTCGAGACAAAATAACAGGAAAACCCCGGTCAAGGCATAAAAACTTGAAAAAGTAAATAAATGTTGCCGGTTTTTTTCTTTTCGCTTCACATCTGTCTTCCGAACTCGAAGCTCTTCTTCCTTTGTATGAGTTCTCTTCTGCTGTTTCTTGTGCGCCATTAATCTTAATCTTCTTCTTTCCCAGACCAAAGCCCTAATTCTTCATTCCTCTCTATCTGTGGAGTCTCTGAGCTATCTCTCTCTCTCGAGCACCGAGACGATCGCTCTCGCGCCGTGGAACAAATGCCCCTCGTCTCAATTCAGGTTCTCTCGATCGGATAATCGCAGAATCGTAACCCTAATTCCGATTCACTCACAATGTCGTGGGGGTTGGGATGGAAGAGGCCCTCGGAGGTCTTCCATCTCACGCTGAACTACGGCTCCGAGGAGCAGGCGGAGAATCCCGGGCGTATATCGTCGTCTTCTAATTCATCTTCGTCGTCGTCCTCTTCTTCTTCTTCGTCGATACTGACGCAAGATCAGGAATTGGGGTTTCGGATCGATCTGGATTGGTCGGCCGGCGACGATGAGGATCAGACGGCGCTGAGGCTCCAGTCGCAGCTCATGGTGGCGCTGCCGATGCCTCAGGACACGGTGGTCGTCAAGTTGACGTGCAATGAGGAGGAAGGGAATGTGGGTGTGGAGATGAAGGTGGTGAAGAGGAGAGAACCGTTGAGCGCGGTGACCTTGAACAAGACGGCCGGCTCGGGTCAGCAGAGCGATGGCACTGGGGTTTTTACGCGATTATTGCGCTTGGATTTGGCTTCGCAAATGCCTGGTGTTGCCAATGGTGTGTCAGCTTGCGGCGATCACTGGAAGAGCGTCACTATGCTCAGCCTTTGTGGTTGTGGCTTGTCGGTGAGTCTTCCGTTTGTTATTCGTTTCAGATGCTATTGTTATAATTTTTTTAAAAATAAATATACTGTTATAGCGATTCTTCATCTTAGGAGGTTGCATTTATTTGGAAGTTTTCAACTTCGGCTATGTGAATAGTATTACTCGATTCCACCGCAATTTTAGGTGCGGCTTTACTTAGATTAGAACCAATAATTAAAGATACGATTAGGGGAAGCTTTTAGCCATGTGGTTTTTTTGTGATTCAATGCTTACTTGCAGGTGTTTCCGGTTGAGATAACTCGCTTGCCGCTTCTTGAGAAGCTATACCTTGATAACAACAGGCTATCGCTTTTGCCTTCTGAGCTTGGTGAGTTGAAAAGCTTAAAAGTGCTCAGGGTGGACTATAACATGTTGGTTTCAGTACCTGGTACGCATGATTTTTTTTATTGAAATTTGTATCTTCTCATAACCAGCCAAGTGAGGGCTTGGGATTAGATACCTCTTGTAGTTATCTCTCTGTTTTGTGTGGAATCATACAGTAGAACTGAAACAATGTGTCGGTTTGGTGGAATTGTCCCTGGAACATAACAAGCTTGTTCGCCCTCTCCTAGATTTCAGGTCACTTTATCCATGATTCAACCTATATTGATTTGTGTGCATTGTCCACCTTTCATTTCAAGTAAGGCTGTGAAGTCTATAATCTCCAGTTCTGTGGCAGGGCTATGGCTGAGTTACGGGTTCTTAGGCTATTTGGTAATCCCCTTGAATTCCTTCCTGAAATCTTGCCACTTCATAAACTTCGGCATTTGTCTCTTGCAAACGTCAGAATTGTGGCAGATGACAACTTGAGATCAGTGAATGTGCAAATAGAGGTAGTAATAAACACAATGCTAGTGATGTTTTTAAGTTTGAAACTGTTCAAGCGTGGAGAATAACTTTTAAATTTCTTTTGTGGTAACACAGATGGAAAATGTTTCGTATTTTGTTGCATCTAGACACAAGCTAAGTGCCTTCTTCTCTCTTATATTTCGTTCTTCCTCTTGTCATCACCCTTTGCTGGCATCTGCACTCGCGAAGACAATGCAAGACCAAGGAAACCGTGCGGTTGTTGGTAAAGATGAGAATGCAGTGCGGCAACTTATAAGTATGATAACTAGTGATGACCGACATGTGGTATGTTGGTAGTTCTTGATGTCATTAGCAAGTTATTTCTGGTTTGTTTACCCGTCTTCTAGTTACAGTCTTAATATCTCTTGCTTGTGGCAGGTCGAACAAGCATGTTCTGCTCTTTCATCTCTTGCTGCAGATGTATCTGTTGCAATGCAGCTGATGAAATCCGATATTATGCAACCCATTGAAATAGTACTTAAAACTGTTTCTAGGGAGGAAGTAATTTCTGTATTGCATGTTGTGGTGAAGCTGGCTTTTGCATCTGATAGTGTAGCTCAGAAAATGCTGACCAAGGAATTATTAAAGTCATTAAAAATACTATGTGCCCACAAAAATCCTGAGGCAAGGTCTCTACTTCCTTGTTATCACGTACTGGTTTAATCACTAGCATGGTCATTATTATTAAATATTTTGGGTTTATTTATAGGTACAAAGATTAGCTTTGTTAGCTGTCGGAAATCTGGCCTTCTGTTTTGAGAATCGTTGTCTTCTTGTCACTTCTGAAAGCTTGCGGGAACTTTTGCTGCGCTTGACAGTTGTGCCTGAGCCACGCGTGAATAAAGCTGCGGCTCGTGCTTTGGCAATTCTTGGTTTGTCTTCTAGGTCTAATTAATTTTTGTTTGTTCATTGCTAATGTGCGAGTTTACAAGTAAGTGTCATGAATTTTTAGGGGAGAATGAAAATCTACGACGTGCTATAAGAGGGAGACAAGTGCCAAGGCAAGGACTGCGCATACTTTCAATGGATGGGGGTGGTATGAAAGGTCTGGCAACTGTTAAGATTCTTAAAGAAATTGAAAAAGGAACCGGAAAACAAATACATGAGTTGTTTGACCTAATATGTGGCACATCAACCGGTGGCATGCTTGCTGTTGCCCTTGGCATCAAGCAGATGACAATAGATCAATGCGAGGAAATATACAAAAATCTTGGTAGGTATTTGGTATTGGAATGAGCATGGATGTTTTCATTCTTTTTTTTTTTTCTTTTAATATAATTTTCTTCTTTTGTTCTCTCAACTTTTATTTTTTATTTTTTGGTTCGAACTTAATTTTCTCGTTGAATCATGGATTCTTAGGAAAACTTGTTTTTGCTGAACCTGTGCCAAAGGATAATGAAGCTGCCACTTGGAGAGAGAAGCTGGATCAGCTTTACAAAAGCTCATCACAGAGTTTTAGAGTTGTTGTACATGGATCTAAAGTACATATCATGATTCTTTATGTTGATTGATTTCTGTTTTGTCATTACTCATGTTTTCAGTTTCCCTGTTCTTTTCTTTTCTTTCCTTTTTTTCCTTTTTTCCTTTTTTTAATATAATTTTAGCTTTTAGCTTTTGGAATTGGATTTTCCTTAAAAACGAGTGCATTAATGGAATTAGTTTCTCTCTTGAAAGAAAAAAAAACACTATTCCTTTCTCAAGATTTGCCAATACATATGCATATATATATATATATATATATTTCAAATAAAAGGAGTACGTGGTTCTCTCTCCTACTGTGATCCGTCTATTTATGTATGTTTTGTAGTCAATTCTACAAAGTATAAACTAAAATTTTAGGAGGAGAAGGCAAAGTCATCAGTTGAACAGAGATGCTGTTCAATTTTAATATATATTTTATTATTGCTCATATCCCTTGAAAGAGAGTAATAATGCATTGTCTTGCAGCACAGTGCCGATCAATTTGAGAGGTTGTTGAAGGAAATGTGTGCTGATGAGGATGGAGACCTCTTAATAGAATCTGCAGTGAAAAATGTTCCCAAGGTTTTTACTGTATCAACTTTGGTGAGCGTGATGCCAGCACAGCCTTTTGTATTCCGCAATTATCAGGTTGGAACTGAGAGTTCTTTTTTGTACATTGCTGTTCTTTATTGTTGCAACTTGTATTCTTTTGTATTGATGTAGAGCAGCTATATTCAGCATCCAGCATTACTGTTGATTGAAGGCTTTATATTAACTTTCCTTTCCTGTTCTCTTTTGTGGTTTCGACAACTAAAGTACCCTGCCGGAACACCAGAAATGCCTCTTGCAACTTCAGAGAGTTCAGCCATCAGCGTCCTAGGATCACCTATTACAGGTGCTCAAGTTGGCTATAAGCGCAGTGCTTTTATTGGAAGTTGTAGGCATCAAGTGTGGCAAGCTATAAGAGCATCATCTGCTGCTCCTTACTATCTTGATGATTACTCAGATGGTATTTGCATCTGTTCTTGAAGTGGAATTCACTTGGCTGTTGTTTTTATTTCAATTATAGCTGTTGATTATTGAGTTGACATTGTTAATCTTTGCCATTATTCTTGACTGCTGCCTTTTTTTCTGTTCTCTTCTCTTTGTTCTCTGTAGATGTAAACCGTTGGCAAGATGGTGCGATAGTAGCAAATAATCCTACAATCTTTGCCATAAGAGAAGCACAACTTTTATGGCCTGATACAAGAATTGATTGCCTAGTTTCCATTGGGTGTGGTTCGGTACCAACAAAGGTCAACATTTTCTCTTTCTTTATATAGATGGCTTCTGCATTATAAGCTTGGTTGAAGTTTCATAAATAGCTTTAATATGTTTGTAACCATGATGAAGGATTCTTCTAGAGAATACCATCAAGTTCTCTTTTCAAGGAAGATTTTGTTTTTTTCCCTTTCTTTTCTTACTTTTCTTTCCATTTCTTACATTCTTTTACAACTCTCCAGTGAAACAACTTTTGCTACAATTTTTCATCTTTATTTAGTATTTCTGCTTCGCAGGCACGGAAAGGTGGCTGGCGTTATTTGGATACCGGGCAAGTTTTGATTGAGAGTGCATGCTCGGTGGACCGCGTAGAGGAAGCTTTGAGCACGTTGCTACCTATGCTCCCTGAAATACAGTATTTTCGCTTTAATCCAGGCATTTCCTGACTTTGGCACTGCATACACTTCATTAGTGTGAAATGAGGACTTTTTTATTTTACGAAGAAATATGCACCTTTTCTTTTGTCAATTATGTGACATTCTTAACTAGTGGCTTCTTTGCTGGAAGAATTTGTTTTAATCTTAAGTTGTCTCTGCAGTTGATGAACGGTGTGACATGGAACTAGATGAGACTGACCCAGCAGTCTGGCTGAAGTTGGAAGCTGCAGTTGACGAATACATCCAAAACAGTTCTCTTGCCTTTAAGAGTGCTTGTGAGAGACTACTGCTGCCTTTCCAACAGGAAGTTAAGTTATCCGAGAACTTGAGGTCCCAAAATTTTTCCAAATCAAAGGCGACAATTACTGGTATTGGCACTTATCTTTTTTTCTCTCCTAGGCTTTTTGCTTGTTGTGATATGTAAAAGCCCTTAAAACTTGTCACTTCTCTCTGCTGTGTCAAAGGTGAAAAGAGCCCATCTCTAGGTTGGAGGCGTAATGTCCTGCTTGTTGAAGCTTCACACAGTCCAGATTCTGGACGTGTTTTGCACCATTCTCGTACACTTGAGTCATTTTGTTCAAGGAATGGAATACGGTTATCCCTTGTGCAAGGAATAACAGGATTTGTCAAGACAGTGCCGGCGACAACATTCCCAACACCATTCGCGTCGCCTATGTTTACAGGAAGTTTTCCTTCCAGCCCACTTTTTTGCAGTCCCGATATTGGAGCTCGGATTGGTCGAATTGATGTGGTCCCACCTTTGAGTTTAGATGGTCAATCTGTAAAGACAGCTGCATCACCACCAAAGTCTCCTTCAGGGCCCAGACAACTTTCTTTACCAGTGCAGTCGTTGCACGTGAAGTTGCAGAACTCTCCACAAGTGGGCATTATTCATTTAGCTCTTCAAAATGACTCGCTTGGTTCTGTATTAAGGTCAACCTGTTCCCTTCTTTTTTTCTTCAGATAACATTGTTTGGTTCCAATTTCCTGACTGCGTAGTTATATAGTTGGCAGAATGATGTATTTGTGGTTGCTGAACCTGGAGAGCTTGCTGATAAATTTCTACAAACTGTTAAAAGGAGTTTATTGTCAGTGACGCGGAGCCACAACAGGAAGGCTGCATCTCTTATCGCAAATATTTCAACTGTTTCAGATTTGGTAGCTAGTAAACCGTACTTCCAAATTGGAGGCATTGTCCACCGATACATAGGACGCCAAACTCAAGTATGCTTTCATTACTCTCTCTTCTTCCTTTATTTTTTTATGCATTGATTTGGGCATTCTGCAGCTAAACTTATGTTTTTGTGTTTGATGACAAATTTTAAAGGTCATGGAGGATAATCAAGAAATTGGGGCATACTTGTTTCGTAGAACAGTCCCTTCAATTCACTTGACACCTGAGGATGTTCGTTGGATGGTAGGTTCCTGGTTCTCGTGTTATTACCGATGTTGAAGATCAAAGACTTTATTAAGTTATTTGATGTTTTTTTCCCCTTCTCTTTCTTTGGAGCAATTCATGTATGACACATGTTACAGGAATTCTCATTTAGAACTGAGAAGGATGGCCACTTGGTTTCGCGAGATTGTTAGACATTGTTATTGGTTGAGAAATTGTATATCTTTCCATCAAGGAAAACTTTTGAAATTAAACTAGAATATTTTTGCATACTCCATGTAAAAAATTACATCCAATCATTTATATGATGGAGATGCCATCAAAAATTATATTAAAGTTTTTACTTATCATCTGTGAGCATTTCATGACGGAAGTTGCTGGTTGTTTTAAGTTTTTCCTGTTGACTATACAAACTTTATGCATTCTGATTTGACTAAATTTAGTTGATGCTTTGTCTTTGATGACTCTAGGTTGGAGCTTGGAGGGACAGGATAATAATTTGCACAGGGATGTATGGGCTTACCGCTTCATTGATCAAGGCATTTTTAGACTCCAGTGCCAAGGCTGTTATATGTTCTTCAGTCGAGCCCCCAGAAACGCAGCTCACAACATTCCCGGGATCTGGGGAATTCGGTGTGTTTGAAAATGGCAAGTTTGAGATTGGTGAGGAAGAGGCTGAAGATGAAGAGACTGAGCCTGCCAGTCCCGTTAGCGATTGGGAAGATAGTGACCCCGAGAAAAACGGTGATTCAGGCATTTGGGACATGGATGAGGAAGAAATGTCAAAGTTTGTATGTCAACTTTATGACTTACTGTTCCGGGAAGGGGCGACTGTGGACGTTGCTCTGCAGCAAGCTCTTGCCTCGCATCGGAAGTTGAGGTATTCCTGCCATCTTCCCACTATACAATAGTTTATTAGATAATTGTCTCGTGTAGGAAAATAAAAATGGATACAGACAGTATAGTGGAGAAAAATAGAGAGACAAAGAGGATACTACACAGGACACAGGTTTGTTTGTTATTGAGAAAATAAGAGAGAACATTCAATTTTGAGGCGTATAAAGAAACTTTGATGTATTTATTTATAACATGAATATAGTTCTCTGACAAAACATATCTTTTCGATTGGCCGTTAACTTTATGCTGGCTTTTCCGATCTTCTCTTTGTTTCTGTATCATTTTTGCCATGATATCATTTTGTTTCTTCATCCTTGTTTGAGAGATTTTGTAGAATTATGAAAAACAAATACTTTCTGATTACAAGCAGAGGAGAGAGAGAGAGAGAGAGAGGAGAGTTGTGCAAGTTCTATGCGGGACCCGTGCTTAGCTGGCATGAAAACTTTTATTCACCCGTGTACTCGTATACTTCCCTTGTTTCCTTCCCTATTCTTGTTTTAATGTCGGTAGCCTCAGCAGGGCGAGCAATTAGGCCTAGAGTTTAGATTCAACAATCAACCAATTAATTGTGGAAACTTGATGATTGGCTTTATGAATATAATTGCAAGTTGGTTAATTGTGGCAACTTGATGGTTGGCCTTACTAATATGATTGCAAGGCATACGAAGAAAATACTATTTAGTTATTAATTTTATCCATTAAATAATATATTAAAACGACAATGATGATGAATTGTCTATATTTTTCTCTGATTTTCTAAAGGCGGCTGACATAGACTCGTGCGTTATAGAACTGGTTTATTATTTTAGTTTCTTCATAAGGTGCCTGAAAAAGGCGGTGGCCTCTGGTTTTATGAAAGAAAGCACAAAAACCATTTATTCTTTTCTGCGATTCAAAGACAATAGAAGAAGTAATTGCTAATTTTTGATATAAACAAAGAAGTTTTCACATACAATTTGAAGATAAAGGTGTGTAAAAATATAAAAGAACCCCATCAAAAGATTACACAAGTCGCTCATGGATCTAAAAATTCACCACTTAACACGGATAGACCTTTCCCCTTGTTGAAAATCTTCCTGCTCTTCGAGATATACCAGGAATTCCACCACTTCTGAGAGTTGGTTGCCTAAAGATTAATAGAAGGATTGACTTAGCCAAATTTCAAGGGTTAAAGTGTGAGTTCAAAGCACATTCTGTAATGGTTTCTATTTACTTCTCTCTTTTCTTTGAATGGATTCTATTGATGACTTTTGACGTTTAAATTAAGTTAAAAACAACGGTGCCATTCTATTCATAAACAGTGAATGAAGGAATTTAAAAAAAAAAAAAAACACTAAGGTGCCATTCTTGTTCAAACTAACCTCTTTTTCTTGGTCAATGTTTGATGAATTCAAATACAATTTGAGAACCACCAAACACCTTTAATTCTTAAAGTGGTGAAAACTCACACGGGGAAAATTAACAGTTCTATTCGGGTTTGCAAGTAATGCATGGGGTATCCTATTCTATTACCGAATGAAGAAATGATTCCTTGTTCCAACACCGACAGGGATTAATAGCAAGCATGAGCTCAATAGTACGCATCCTTGAAACCATTTGAATGAATCCACATCCTGTATGGAATAAAGGTAGGGATTAATTAACAAAAGCAGAGAAAGCAAATTTGACATATGAAACACAAGGACCCCAGAAGTGAAAAGCACTCACCCAGTGGAAAGCGCGAGTTTTAAGGGTGTTTGCCTTAAACAAAGGAGATTATGACTAATTAGCAAAAGGCCAAAAAAAGCTTGTGGGTTTTGAATCCATATTTTTGACGTTTGATAACTTTTCAACCCCACCATGATCATGATCCGGAATCGACTGCCTCATGTGAGGAAAAGGAACAATCAATCAACGATGCTACAGTAGTCAAAAAAAGAGTCAAAAATTTGTCCCCAAAATATGCACGCTCTTTAATTTTGAAACACTAGAATGATATGATTACCCATGGGTCATCCTTAACCAAAGCACCAATTATGCAGAAACTCATGCTGTCCGCTTTAACCAAAAAAACTCCAATAGCCAAACAAAAAAGAAAAGAAAAAACTAAAACTACTATTAAGAGCTTTAATAAAAGGAAAGAAAAAAAACAAAAAAGAGGACCTTGGACCACCACTTTCTTCTCCTTGAAGCCTCCTGCGTCATTTTCAATTATAAGCCTTAAGAAAAATTAGAATAAACAATAAAAAAGAGGAAGGAGGAAAATAAAATGCATAGCAATAAAGCAAGGACCCCCTCAACAGCCAGAAAAGTCCCTGAAAAAATGGCTTCAATTGCTCCAATTGCAATAGGCACGCGAGGCACGGTAGGGGCTCTGGTGAGGAAGGAAATCGAGTACTTCAGCAAGCTTGAGCTAGACCGCCACGGAAGCTCGAGAAAGCCTAGGGAATCAGTCCATGTTCACCATGCTGCTGCAGCTTGGCCTAGTTTGAGGTTCTTCCTTGTCACTCCATGGAAGAGGAAGAAGCATAGATCATGCAGCACAAGGAGTACTTTCCTACCCAGCCTGTGCTCCATCTCCGAAGTCGCAGAGAGAAATCGGGCTGCAAACGCGGGGATTCCCGGGTTCAGTTACAGGGTTCTCAGAGATGACATGATCAACTCTTAACTTGGAAGTCTAGATCCTGGCTCTCAATGCCAGTTTTCCAGAATGGTACAACGTCGTTCGTTTCATGTGATCATCAATCAGTGTTAACAACTGTTTCATCAGTCTCTCTTTTCAGGTTTTTCTTATCTCATGAAAATGCTGTTTATAGAGATTCATGATTCATTTGGGAGGATCAGTTAAAAAGATTTTGCCCTTGTGATGATCACGATTTGTCATATTCCATTAATTTTCTGCAAAAAAAGAATAATGTCCTGTTATGTGTGGTCGTTAAAAAAGTATTTTCAAGATAGGGTGTAAATGATTTTGTTTTGAAAAATGAGAATTTTTGATGAATTGAATTGACAATGTTTTTAAAACTTTTGCTTCAAAAAGCATGCAAAAACATTTTTAAAAATTCCCAAAACGATAACAAATGGGGCCTTTGTTTTTGCACCATCCATCTTTGACAAGTTTCGAGAACAAAAACGTCTTTTAAGGATCCCATTTCAGAAATTATTCCATACAGCGTGGAAGGAGCGTGCATGATCTTGAGAAAGTATGGTTTGTACATCTGATCCGTAAAGGTCTGCTTCTATCCCAAAAAATTAAAAAATAATTTTATGAGTGAAATCTTCCAATGGAATAGGCCAAAAAGTTGGCTTAAATCCATTAGTACTTGCAAACTAAATTGAGCACTAAGCTTGGTAACTTTTTCATAGTGACTTCCGCGATCACAAACACTAATAGCATAAAATAAAATGACAAAACCAGACTAAACGGATGTAGTTCAGTGGAATAGGAAGTGAATTTCAATAAAGTTTTTTACAATTCTTGTTATGAAGCATGTTTGTCACTTTCAGTGTTAAAGAAACGACAATATTTCAAATTGTCAATTTAATAGTTGATAATAACTTTTCAATTTAAAATAAACTCTGATAAGGCTGAGGACTACAACATGTAAAATTCTCAATTTAATGGTTTGATACAAAATGAAGCTCTAAAGTATTCCCTAGACTATCGAAATCTTGCGTTAGATTTTGTAACACAAGAAAAACAGCCCGTTTGTTTTTGTTCTTAAAACTTTTAAAAATATATTCGTACAATTTTTGAGACAAAAATTTTAAAAACACTCTCAACACAATTCTCAAAAATTCTTATTTCTTAAAACAAAAACATTTTCACTTATTTTAAAAATAATACTAAATAGTCCTAAAGTAAAAGGGTCGCCGCAGGAGGTAATTGCTGCCAATAACCCACTAATCTCTTACATAGACTTTTCGGGAGAAGAGATTTCAATCTCTTTTCAAAACAAGTTCTCATTTTATTAAGTTTTAACACACCTAAAAGAACAAATATATTTTTAAAACTCAAAAATTGGACAAACATGTGTATAACTTTGATGGCATATGACACTTCTATTATTTTTTAGGGAAGAAGGGTTTAATTCCCACTATATGCAAAATTTCATGTTCTTAAGGGTGGTTGGTTTGTTTGGTTTCACCGTCACTTTTTGCGGTTGATTTTATCAGTCGAAGGCGTTTGGTTTTTTTTTTTTTTTTTTCCAAACAGCGTAGTCAGCTATGGAGGATTATAGATTTGTTAAAATATGAATCATTTGAGACCATAATAGAAATTAAAGAAAAAAATTGAATGGTGAAGATTATAAAGCCTTAATATGGTTTGACAATTTGATTACATTTATGGACTAGAAAAAAGAAGAGATAAAACGTGGATGATAATATGCCTATGTCCATGCATTAGGGAAAAAATTATAATCTCACAAGGGGATCAAAATTCTTTGTGGTCAAGTTAGAACACATTTTAAACATTATCCTAAAACACCCTTATACTTAGTTGAAATACCACGTGTGTCCCTCTTATTATTAAAATGCATAAAATATTCCTTTTTTTTTTTTTTTTTTTTTTTAAATATATTGGTTATCTTTCAACTTATAAAAATATTCTAAACACAATTCGTTACCTCATCTTTGGCCTTTCAAATTTTTAAAAAACTAAAACTTTCCTTGATATTTTGTAATGACAAAAACACAAAACATCTTTTGTGTTTAGGAGGAACAACCTTTACTCCCTTAACTGGACAAATGCTTAAAATATTCTTGTGTTTGTAAAATAAGAAAGAAAAAAATACTCCCTAAAATGATTAACGTTTTAAAAATACTAACATTATCATTTTCAATCTATATTAAATTTATTTAAGACATCAATCAGCTAAAATATGAAATGAAATAAATCTTAAACTTAAAAAATTCTCAAGATGGAAAAAAAAAAAAAGAATCAATAGAAGAAGCATATAGAATCACTAGGTAGTCTTTAGCTTTAACAATAGAGTGTGTTTGGTTTGAAAGATTTGAGGAAGGAAAGGAGTTGATGGAGAGTGCATAAGAATCCTTTGTTTGGTTAAGCGGATTATACAAGGGAAGAGAAAAAGGTGTGGGTTGCTCTTCCATGGGGCCCAGCAATTGATCCTTCCAAATATGGAAAGAAAGAAGTGTGGAAAGCTTGCTCTGAATGTGTAGTTATAATTTTACCCTTCTCTTCTCTCACTTCTTTTCTTTAAGTTATATTTTTTTGAGCTTTTTTTTTTAATTTTTGTTTTACGTTCCTTATATCTAAGCCTGTATGTTTTTTTGCCTTTCTTATTTGTAGTTTTTATAAATAAGCTTTCTTTTTATCCATCAACAAAAACATATATAACTGCTAAGCATTTTTTATGTCCAATTAAAAAAGTTTTTACGAAAATAACTTTAAAACAGTTAACTTGACACTCTAAACAAAAATATATTTACCATCTAACATGGGAATTATTTGTATTTTAATTCATCAATAAAAACTAAACAAATAAGTTAGTTAGTTTATATGGGTAGTAGGGTAATTTTGTATGAAAATATCAATCACTCTTTCCTATTTTCTATTCAATACCAAATAAAAGAATGGATAATAGTCTTTCTTTCTTGCTATCATACCAAACAACTTTAAGAAAACTCGCAGTCTTTCTTTCTCTCTTTTCTCACATTCTATCCATTTTGCCATTCTTCCCTCTTTCCTATCAGACAAACCCTAAATCTTGGCACTCATAGGGATGCTGGTGGACACCTCGTGGGAATACAGACGGGGCCGGCAATATGGAATCCCCAAGAGAAAGGGTTCTTTTGTTGATGATGGAAACTTATTTTTCTATCTTTTTTTTTTTTCATTTGAGGGTATATTTCCTTTTAATATTTACTTTATTAATATTTTAAAAAGAAAATGAGGGAATTAGGCCACCATTAATTTGCAATAAAAATAAATAAACTAAAATGTAATAAATTTTAGGAAATTAAGACGAAATTTATTTTTGTATAGAATGAAGTAGAGAGAAATAATAAGTAGTAGAGAGAAAACAAAAAAAATAAAAAAAAAGGAAGGAGGATGAGGAGGTAAAATTGAAAATTTAGTTGTGTAAAAATAACATGTGATTTCAAAATGCTATATATTTAAATATTTTCAAAATAACATTAAGAATTGAAACTGTTATTTGATGTTATTTATCTATTTTAAATAGTTCTTAAAATAGATTAAGAAAGGTAGACTCAGTAATTTTAAAAATTTAATTGCATTAAAAGAGTGTTTTGTTGATTTTAGGAAATACAGCAAGTATTTTACTGTTTTGGGCATTAAGGGAGGGACACGTGCTTTTTTCGCTAAATCTTGTTTTGAGAACTTTTCTTGCAAAATGCACGTTATAAAAGTTAGTTTTATTATTTAAGAAATTTGACCAATCAAATGTGGAGTATAGTCTATTTTAGGACCATTTTGCAAAAGGAAAAAGTTGATATTTCAAAGAACCAGACGACAAAGTTTAGAAATTTCAATAATAAAAGGCATAAAAGTAATATTTTGACTAAACATTAAGGGTGTTTGGCATTTTTCCTAAAAATATATAATTTTTAAGGAAGAGTAATAGAGGCCCAAAATGATGTTTAAAAAAAGAAGATCAAGGGTCAATTTAGTTCATGGTTTCGAAACACAATGGTTTAAATTTAAGTTCGTTAAGAAAACATGTTAGAACTTGAACACTGCAACATATAAAAGTTTTACACTACAGCAATCTTTTGTTTTTTATTATAACATGTGAGAACTTTACACTGGAGCAGTTGAAATTTAGTATTTCTAATGTGTTTTTCAAACAAACTAGATAAGTTTAAAAACTGAGTTCAAAATCATAATTTAAAATGGGCCTTCAATTTTTTGTCCCAGTCACTAGCTTACATAAGTATTTGAGTTTGAAACCTATGAAACAATGAAACAAAAGCACTTTTAATAATTTCAAAACATGCATCGCGTGTAAAAATTCCCATGAAGAAGTCTCTTTTTTTACCTTCTTTATATAGATAGATTATCGCCTCTTCATTTCACTAATCCTTGTCCAGCCTTATAAACCCAAAAAAAAAAAATATGTTGTTCAGTCTAAAGAAATAGGACTAAGTACAAAAAATCCCCTTCAACTATAATTCTTGTAACATTGTATCGCCTAAATTTTAAAACGTAACATGCATTTCTCCCGAACAATAAAATATTGACAAAAAAATATAACTTTTAATAAAACTTAATACATGATTAAGATTTGGTACATAATTTTGATAACTCTCTCATTTTTAACGCTAATTTGAATTTAAAAAAGATATAATTTAAAATTTTTAATTGTTGTAAATATAAACTAAAAAATGTTAAAATTTTTTTAAAGCAAATATCTCTTCTTTTATTTTTATATTTTAAGGTAATCTAATAATCTAATGGTTCGCTAAACTGTTACAACAATCCTATTATTTGTGTAATATTATGTCATTAATGTTCAAAATTATAATTCCAACAGTTCTTTAATAATATTTCCTAGATAGAGGAGATAGATGTTACTTTTTAAAGTTTAGGGGAACAAATTTCACATATTCAAGCTTTGAGAGTATAATGTTACATGGCAATAGATGAGGGGAATTTTTGTGATTACTTCAAAGAAATTTTTGTAATTACTTCAAAGAAATAAATAAATAAATAAATCGTCGTCGTTCCTGTCATTGTCAACTTATCGTCCTTTTTATTTGAAATTGCCGTTTTTTTGTTCCTTTTGGTTTTGCCGTCCTTAGTCTTTCTTTTTATCGTCGTTTTATGTTTATTCTCGTTTGACAATCCATCCACGTGTGAGCACAACAAGGTAACACTTGCCTACTGTGCACGTGTTAACGTTTCCGCCTGCCTTGTCCCCTAAGCCTCTGCAAAACCTAAAGATTGTCCTCCACTTGACCCTCGGAGAATGCTTCAGTCCAATGGCGATCTACAGATCACTCAAGGCTCTGCTCAGAAACCCTAGAAATTCCAGAACTTTCCTCACGGCCACAACCTGTTCGATCTCGGCCCCATCGCAGGCCGCCCTGCTCGCCCAACCCCTCGCTCACCCGCTCTTCCGCCTGCCTTCTCAGTCGTCCCGATTCCTCTCTCCTTTCTCGAACTGGATCATCCCTTTCCATGGCCCGCTCTTCCTCTCCTGTCCGCCATGGAAGCTCTCGCAGTCCGCCACGCCGCTCTACCTCCGCGGAAACGGCGTCGTCCGGCGGAGAATGGAGGCGTTGAATTTGCATCTGCTTCGGAGAAGAACCAGCTTCCCACTCAAATTGGAGTTCGTTTCGGTGTCTCCGAGCCTGGCCGCGGCGGATGGCGTCGGTTCGGAGCAGTGGAGCCGCGATTTTGTGGAGAGCTTCGTGAATTTGCCGAACATGGTCTCCATGAGTCGGTTAATCTCCGGTCCTGTTCTTGGATGGTAGATACTTCGTTCTTTTCTTTACCAAAATTGATCTTACGTTAATGTAGTTTTTTTCGGAAGCGTAAATTAATAAAACTATGCAGGATGATTACGAACGAGTGGTATTCTTCAGCGATGGTTGGGTTGGCAATTTCCGGGGCAACTGACTGGGTATGGAACAATAAATTCCATGTAAACTCCTATTTCATGAACATAATATTAAAGAAAGAAAAGATTTTGATCTATTTTTTTAATTGCATTGTGTAGCTAGATGGGTACTTAGCAAGGAAGATGGGAATAAATTCTGTGGTTGGTTCTTATCTTGATCCATTGGCTGATAAGGTAAGTCATAAAGCTTTGTACTTTTCTCTCTTTCTCTGCCAAGCTTAGTGTTAAAATTGAACCCAAGTGCTTCGATCATGTGTGTTTTAAGAGTTTGTCGCTTTCTGTATGCAATAATACAGGTTCTGATTGGATGTGTCGCTTTGGCAATGGTGCATAAGGATCTTCTTCACCGTAAGTTTCCCAATAAGTTTACTCGTTTGTTCATTATGTTCTCTATCTTAATTGTCAAAAAATTGACCTTTCTTTATAATTGAGCTGTGAAGCTGGACTTGTTGGACTTGTGGTGTTCCGAGATGTTGCCCTTATAGGTGGTGCAGTATGTCAACGAGCTAGTAGCTTGGGCTGGGAGGTGAATTTGCGAGACTGAAGCTTGAATTTTTTTTTTTTTTTTGTTTTTTGTTTTTTTTTTTTTTTTTAAACTGTGAAAAACTCAGTGTATCGAAAATGTGGTTTTCCTTTATTAAATTGTTGTCAGTGGAAAAGTTGGTCGGATTTTTTCAACCTTGATGGGACCCGTCCTCAGAAGGTCGAGCCTCTCTTCATTAGCAAGGTGAGATTTGTTCTTTCCTTATCTGTTCTTTTTATACATTGATATAGCACTTTGAACGAGTAGAATTGTCCCCGGCGATAATGTTACTCAAGTAGTATCAAAAGCTTGCAATGCCCTGGCTGTTATCTGCCTTCTTGATTTAAACTTGGAACAGAAACTGAAAATTGGAAGAACTAATTTTGTGTAGTTTAGTATCATAGGTTGCATCAATTTGATACTATTGGGAGTGATTGATGTTTGATACACTGACGAAGATCAAATGCTTGGTGACAGCTTAACACGGTGTTCCAGTTAATTTTAGTTGCTGGAGCTCTTCTGCAACCAGAGTTTGGAACGCCAGAAACTCAGACATACATCACATGCTTGAGGTGACTGGGCCACAACTTGCTTCTTTCTGTTTCTAACTTCTTTGATGGATTTGTTTGGTGGGCCCATTGTTTTCCTTGTATTGGTACAGTTGGTTGGTGGCTTCAACAACCATGGCGTCAACTGCAGCATATGGAGCACAATACATGAGGCAAAGAGCTGCACTGATTGCTGGGAAATGTTAGTTTAAATCCCAAGTACATGAACTCCTTAGGTGGTGAACACTTAATTTGAGCTGCAACGTGGGCAATAAGAACGTTCAGAACATGCGATGGTATCTTACTATCTTTACACTCTGCAGTCAGGACTCAGGTGCAGGAAAATCAAGCCGGAACCCGAGTTGACCCTTGCATATATCTCCAATTTTGTTCCGAGGACTGGGATTAGATAAGTTTGATATGAGAAAGTTGTATGGCGGCTGTCAGTAGTGAGGTTGTAAAGCTGCTGCGCGTAAAACATCCATTTCAATAATGATAAATAATTAGGGTTCTTTGGAAGGGAAAGTTGATTGCAATAAATGTATTTCACCATGGAATGCATCATGCAGATTTACTGCAGCTTTTTGCGTTATACATTACAACTATTATACATTACCATGGACCTTGGAATGCCTATTAATTTAGTAATGGTTTTGGATTTCTCAATATGTGGACAAATCAAAGTAATCTTAAAAATTCAAGCCCAAGAAAAAAAAAAAAAAAAAAAGACTCGCAACATGTCTCCGCGGAGAAGAGCGGAGAAAAAAAAGCATGCGATGTTGTAAGGGAAATTCATGCCCAAATAGGTCCAAAAGGCCGAGAGTCACAAAAAAAGGAAGCTGATAGACTTGAGCAGCTAACCAATTCGATTACTAGCATAACATTGTGAATTTTATTCCTCACTTTTGACATTCAATTGAACATCCTGATAACGGTTCTACAGTTACATGCATTCACGAGTCAAGACACGGTTCAATTGAACAAAAATAGGCCAAGTTCAACCCTGATCACGCCAATAAATCACTGAATGCCCCACCTAAACAACCGCAGAAGTTACAAGAAGATTTGAAACAAAAATATGATCAAAATCTCGATAAATATGACCTTATTGGCCGTTTTGGTTTACATGGCAGTGAGTCAAGATTCCTTATTGCATTTTCACTTTGTAAAAAAAGAAGCAAATATAATACAAAGAGATTCCTCACTCCTCAGGCAAGCATTATAAGCGTTGTGTTCATTCATGGGAACAGGTTCTTATCAACAACTCAACTAGGAAAATCCAATCCTCAGCTCTTTTCTAGTTCTGAAAAGTAGCTCATTCCAAGGTAAATAACCCTCTTGCCCAATCTCAATTCTCAAGGTTTCATGAACAAGTGAAAGCATAACCAAAACCATCGTTACTGAGGCAAGCCAGCTTCGATCTCATTCCACATGTCTACATTTACTGAAAACTTTCCCTTGATCTGGGAAATAAGCTCCCGTGCCTCGGTTACTCTAGAAACACTCACAAGCCCCTCAACAAGCGACCTCATCGTCGAAAAATTCGGGACCCAATTCTTCGAAATGCTCTCCTTGCAAATCTCCAAAGCGCTCTCGAAATCCTTGCCTTGGCACAGAAAGTAAACGAGAGTAAAATAGCAGTTACTTTCAGGCTTAAAGCTTCCATGGACCATGTCCCTAAACAGCTTCTTGGCTTCTTCCAATTTCCCTTCTTTGCAATACCCATGAATCAAATGGTTATATGTCACCGAATTTGGCTTTATCCCTCTCGAAATCATCCCATCCAACAAAGCCTTGGCCTCCGAAGACCTCTTTCGCTTACACAAGCTCTGAATCCTAATGTTGTAAGTACTAAGCCCTTCACTAACTCCATACTTCTTCATCAAATTCATCACCTTCCCAGCATCTTCCAACTTCTCCTCCACGAAAAACCCAGAAATCATATTGCCGAAAGTGACAGAATTTGGCCTTACGCCTTTCCGGTCCATCTCCGCCAGCACCGAGTACGCGGAGCTCGTCGAGCCGGATTCCGCAAAAGCCCGGATTACCCAATTGTAGGTGTCGAGATCGGGCTCAATCCCGTAAATCCTCGGAAACTCGACGAAGACGCGATTTGCCTCCTTGTAATTCTTGGCGAGGATGCAAGCGAAGATCAAGGAATTGAGAACCTTAACGGTTCGAACGACACCGAGCTCCTCGTGGCAATGCTTGAAGGTCTGGACAGCGTGGTCGATCATCTTGGCCTGACCGTAGAGGACGATGGCATGGGAAACGAACCGCTCCGTCTTGAGATCGGGCCGGGTCTTGAGGTCCTCGAGGAATTGGCTAATGGCGTCGAAGTGGTTGAACTCGGTGAGCTTGGAGACGGCGGCGGAGAGGGTGATCCGGTCGAGGTGGGTCTCCGGGGTGAGGGAGGCGGCCTTGCAGATGTCGACGATGCGGCTAGGGTTTTTCTCGGTCTTGATGAGGCTCAGGGCTGCTCTGGTCTTTTCCTTGGCGGAGAGGGGTTTGGAGTCGGGAGAGAGGAGAGTGGAGAATCGGCGGTGCGAGAGAGAGGCTTGGCGGACGCGGGAGAGCAGAGACATGGTTGGTGAGAGAAGACGAGAAACGGAAGGAAAGATTGGGGAGCTAGGGCTTTGCAGGAGGAGGAGAAAGGGGAAGAAAGAGTTTGGGAGGTTATTAGGTTTAAGGAGGGTTTTTGTTGTGTGCATCGGATAAGTGGGAGATCAGGTGGGATCACTGTGGCTGCGTACTAGATAGTGACATCTGTTGCGATTCCTTAAATCAAATCATCAGCAGAAGTGGTCCAAGTGGACCCACAAACATAGGACATTTAAAAAAAGAAGAGGTTGATCCGTTTGGACAGGGGATTGAACCCGACGTGAATCGAACACGCAACCTTCTGATCTGGAGTCAGACGCGCTACCATTGCGCCACGGATCCTTGGCACCGACGTCAAAGTTAGAAACTATATAAAACGCAGACCCAGGCTTCACATTTCACAGCCCTTCTGAATTGTTTGATGCTCCGTTGTCTTCTACATTGTTCATTTTCACTCTTAATTCATTGCCCTTGAAGATTAATACCAACATGCAACAGCAACATCATCTCGGCGTCTTCCCTTTTCCTTAAAATTATTGGTGAGCCGCAGTGATGGTTGGAATGGAAAACTGCAAGGACATTTATATCTTAAGATGTCCTATTGTTGTGTTAGATAATCAACCATGAACATATTGTCAGTTCAATATCTTAAAAAAACGACATGTTGTTTGGTTCTTGTCACTTGTCGTGGTGCTCAAAGGATATTGGCATGTTTTTGCTTGGAGCAGCCGTACGACTTGGTATTCACTTTCCCAACTGCAGTGTTGCTACAGATTCGTCTTGTTGAGTCACATATATTGGCCGATTGACACAGACACTTTGGTTGTAACTAAAGTTTTAAGATAAAAATTATAACATGTAAGAGTTTTATATTGTAATAACTTTTTGGTTTTTATTATAGCTATTGAGAGTTTTACATTGTTTATAGTTAGAATTGATAAGTTAAAAACAAAGAGTCAAACGAACACATAATCACTTATTAACTAGAGAATATCACTACTCCAAGAGGTTCTAAATATTGGATTCGAAATAAGAACTCGCATGAAGAATAATTTTATAGGTAGCACGGTTTCTAATTGCGGTTTCATGTTTTTAACAGAAATAAGCATCTGAAGGTGAAGAAATACGCACATATATGATAAGTATCCATGGACGGGCCCCCCGAACTTTGTATAAATACTTGCGAGAATGTTAACCAAAAATCAGAAAATGATGTTGACATTTCAATCAATAATTAATAATTATAAAGTTCCCTCAAAAAATAATTGTTAAGTGATATTTTATATGCCTTACTAATTATTCAAATTTGGTACAACAATAAATAAAATAATGCATCCCCTCTCCTATGATCGTTTGCCGGAGCTCTCAAGGCCTAATGTGGAACGTAGAATAATAGGGTGTTTAGAATAATAGTTTAAACTGTTAGTTTAAATTGTGAATATTATAAAACTCTTACATGTTACAGTATAAAATTTTTATATATTATAAATCTCAAACTCAAACTGATGGTTTAAGCTACTCTTTAAAACACTCTATAAATGTCATGTTGCTTTCATATTCTAAATTTGATAGTTATGTTTTGAACAAGAAAACAATTATAAATAAAAGGCAGAGAAATTTGGTGCCACTCCGTTAGAAAATATTGCATTATGCTCAAATTGCTTATGCGAATGAATATTGGTGCTATGTGCATTAGCAAAACGGATATATCAAATCCAATAAGCCGCATCGTGAACTAATCTGCAACTATTAGGTATGCATTAATCTCAATGCGACAAAGAAAGAAATAAAGAACAAAAACGCATTAATGATAGCATTTAACAATAAATAAAAAAGGACTACAGGTGCAAAAGTTGGAGTTTACAGATGGGTTTTTTCCCCCAATTGTACTGAAGTACGATTAAGGAATATGAAAAATTAAAAAAAAAAATGTAACAAAATTGCATATATAACTTAACAATAATATATGACTATACTATAAGATGAAAAATTCAAATCCTTTATCCCTAAATTTAAAAAATATATATATAAGGAAACGTTAATTAAGATAAGACAAGATCATAATATGATGTTCATTGCAACGACCCAACTTTTTGAGTCCTTTCTTAATATTTTACTTACTTACTTAGCTATGAAAATTAGAAATAATTTTTTTTTTGCACATAATTGTACATACCTTTAAAAAAAAAAAAAACTTTTATTCCACATTGTAGGTGGGGATTGAACTTACTTGGAATTAACACAATGCTAACCAATTTTCCGTTCTTTAGTTATCTATCTAAGTGTCTTGCTTAGACAATTTATCATCATTAGTTAACTTTCTACTATCAAACTACAAGTCGATACAAGATGTGAACATTAATTATCGATTCAGGTTGTTATTTGGTTTAAAAAAAAAAACCCCAGCACTATGGCACTTTTTCCTCTTGATTGACGATGCCTTATCATTGCTAGCAGAATATGAAAAAAATTCCCGCTGAATATGTTTTTTCTATTTCAGACATTTCAGGGTCCGTTCGAGATCATTTTGTAAAAAATAACGCTTTTGTCCTTAATGGGCCTTATTAAGCTTTTTAGGTCTATTTTTTATAATTCTTCACAAAATGTTTCTTATTGACATCGGCATAAGAATTCGAGGCGTTGACTTTCTTTTTGGGGTAAAAACCACTTTTTATCAAAACTTTTCAATTTTAACCTGGATTATGAAAATTTCGATGATTTTACCCCCGAAACAAAAAACTATTATTTTATACCATTGACCTCGATTTTTTTTGCAAGGATTAAAATTATCCAAAGTTCCTAATCTAAATTCCTTTTATTTAAAAATTTTTTTCCTTTTTAACTTCTATTGAAATTTTTTATGATTAAAATTTGTAAAATTCATATCTCATAAATTACAGGGAATTTTGCAAGCCTTACAGTTTTGTTAAGATCTATAACTTTTATATTTTAATTTTTTTGAAATTCCCACTGCACAGTGGGGTTTTATATCATTTTTCAAATCTACCGAGTTTTAATAAATCTTTTCAATTTGGTTCTTTCAAATTTTCACAAAACCTAGTTTATAAAAATTGTACATCTTACTGTTTTGAACAGGTTTTTAAGTCTTTTCTTAGAAAATAATCATGTTTACTCATGCCAAATTTTCTTTCTTTGGAAATCACCTAAACTTTGCAATTTGTGTAGTTTTGCCCAAATCTGATTTCAAGCACATAACCCTAATTTCTAGCCTTCCATCAACATAAACATACACAAAATAAACCACATAAACATGCCATAAAATCCCTTAA
>CAMOHE010030265.1:0-16441 GCA_946598075.1 Artocarpus hirsutus | reverse complement strand
ACTGCATCACTTGAACAATAGTATGTTTTAAAGTATGTTTTAAAGTTATGTATGTTGTTATGATAAATATGTTTAAAGATGTTTTTAATGATTTTTCATGAGTATGATGTGAACTCTCTTGTTGTCATGAACCAGTCACGATATTTATGTTTATATGGTCAAATCCTTGAGGAAGAAGTAAGTTCTAAGATAGGGACCATTTATGTATGTATGTTATGGGTTCTGACTGCTTGAGATTAACGTTATGCTACGGGCCCAAAAACCTAAAATTAATGTATGTTTATGAAAGTATATTTTTATGTGAAACTACTGTGGTTTACTTACTAAGCATTATGCTTATATAGTTCTCGTGATGTAGGTGAGCTTTCAAGTAAGTATGTAGATGACTGAGCAAGAATGGTCCAAGGTCCCATGACGAGTCTAAGATGCAATATTTATTTCTAAGTATTTCTTTGATGTTATTAGAAACTAAGAATTGTTATTGAGGACAGTTAGGGGATTTTCTAGCTTTTGTATAAGTGTTGTAATCTTAATATTTTCGCTGCTAATGATAAGATAATTTTCACATTAAGGTTGAGTTAAGGTTTGATTATTTTTCGGCCCATTTTCATATGCATGAACGAATGATAAGTGGCGCTCTTATCCCCTCTTTCCTCCCCAAGGAGGGCGGAGGGAGGGGGTCGTTACATAGCACATAGGTTATTAGTTTTTTTGCTTAAGGTAAACGGGTGGTATACTGCCACTGGTAGGTTTACTAGTTTCCAACCCGAGAATTAAAAATTTCATAGAAAATAAAATATAACTCCGATTTAGGCTCATAATAGCTCGTTAGAAAGCTTAGGATGTCTACTTTTAAAATATGTAAACTAATTTACAAAATTCATTTCCATCTAATCCCAGAATTTCAAGAAAGAGCTACTGCCCATAGAGATAATACAAGGTTTATGGAATGTTAAGTTTTTCTTAAACCCAAAGCATATTATTCTCATTTAAAATTTCAAAACCATTCCAAAATAGGCAGCATGCATTCTATAATCATAATAAATATATTCTCATGAGTTTTATACCAAAATCATCATCAAACTATATCTCTAGCCTTTTTTGCAAATAATGATGAAAACATGCATTAAATATGAAGAAAATACATACTAAAGCCAAGTTTGAAATAAAGAAAACCTACCTCAAAACTCTTTTGAAAAACACCAAAGTTCGGGTTAAAATCAAGCTTGTATTGACTCCAAAACGGATTCAAACGTGGCTGAAAATTATAGTTGTCGTGGTTGCAAAGAGAGCTTTGTGCCTTGTGTCTTTAGTTGGAAATTGAAGTATGAAAGGAGGGAATGAGAAACTAGAGAAGAGAGTGGTGATGGTTGAATAAATATGCATCAAAATAATTGAGGAGCGAGAGAGAATTAAATGAGCATTAAAAGAAAATATTATCATATCTCCCATGGAGACTTTTAGCAAATAATGTTAACATAATTGAGGGGGCAAATGGGGTAAATTGTAGAAGAAGATGAAGGAAGCATTAAAAAGGTGGTTAAGAAAATATATCGATGTCTCTTGGTAGTTGAGGTGAATTTATTCTATGTCTCCAAATGATAAGGATGCTATTTAATTGAGCATTAATGTAGTGGGACAAGGTTGGTAGCAGTAAGTGATAGGTAGGTTTTAAATATTTACTACGGAGACTTAGTAAAAATACTAAAATAACAATTTATTCATATGATTTTTATAAAAATCATACCCATTAAAATAACGGGTGTTTCATAAATTGACTAAATTGACGTAATGCATATCTTATTCTCAAAAGTTCCTTAACGAAAGTAATTAAGCTATAAATTTTGACCACTTATAACTACTCAAGCAAAATAATTTACTACAAAAATTCTCCCTAAATTATAGCCCTTGTAACACTTTGCTCACAAACTTTGAAATACAACATCTGTTCCCCTAATGTATGAATTGTTAAAAAAAAGGTTACTCTATTAGAATTTTAACAGAAAATTAACAAATAGTTTTAAAATTAAGGGTAGTTTGATAATCTATTAATGAAAATAACGTCAAATGTTAAAACTATTGTAAAATTGTCTTTAATAATAAGTAAATAAAAAATCAATTAAAACTATTTTATTATAGTTTTAATATTTATGATTATTTTTATAAATAGGCTTTCAAAATACCCCTAATTTTAAAGTTATTTTTTAATTTTCTATTAAAATTTTAACAAAAGAATCGTTTTTGTTAATAGTTCATATTTATGAGGAAATGTATATTACGTTTTAAAATTTAAAAGGTAAAGTATTATATGGGTTGTAATTTAAGAGAAATTTTTTGTAATTAACCCTAACTAAAAACTGTTATCCCCTAAAAAAAAAGGGTGCAAAATTTATGCGTAGTCCATTAATTCGAAGTGCACAGGAAAGGAGAACTGGACACACAACAAGAAGTGACTACAACCCCCCAAGAAAGGAACCGCCACGTGCCTGTAGTCAAAGTAGATGATGACACTGTCGGTGTCTCCTGGCAGCCGGTGATAAGCACACGTGCCGGTTCCTCACTGCTCTTTTACATCCTTCCCTGTCTCTCTCCCCAGGTTTTTTCGTTCCGAACCCAAACACACCCCACCTCCATCTCTCTCTTACTCTCCTCTCAGCAACACCAAAGTAAGAAACAGTCTATCATCACTATTCACTGTGACAAAAACCCACCAATTTTCCGGTCTAATTCCGGCGGAAAGCGGCACATAATTTCCTTTCCCATCTCTCTCTCTTTTTCATTATCTTGATGCTTTCCCTTTCAAACCTTTCTTCTCCCGAGACTCACAACAACAACAAGAAGCCGAAACTTCTGGGATCGTTATCGCTCAAACCCACCCACCATCCTCGAACATGCCTCCTCGTCTTCGTCTTCACTCTCCAGATCATCCTCCTCTACCACCTCCGCTCTCTCCCCTTCTCTCGCCCCCACCCCTCTCTTCCGTACGCCGCCGTTTCGATCCCCAACCCCACCTCCGTGGAGGAGGAGCAGCAGGAGGACCAATGCCCTTTCGGCCGTGTCTTCGTTTACGACCTTCCCCAAACTTTCAACCGTGAAATTCTCGACAATTGCGACAACTTAAACTCCTGGAGCTCGCGCTGCGACGCCTTGTCGAACGACGGGTTCGGCCAGAGAGCCGCGGCGCTCGCCGGAGTCGTCCCCGATAATCTGGTCCCCGCGTGGCACTGGACGGACCAGTTCGTCACGGAGGTGATTTTCCACAATCGGATTCTCAACCACAAATGCCGTGTCACCGAGCCGGAATCCGCTGCGGCGTTCTACATACCGTTCTACTCTGGACTCGCCGTGGGACAGTATCTTTGGTCGAAAACCAGCACCGCCAAGGACCGTGATCGCCATTGCGAGATGATGCTGACGTGGCTTCAGGATCAGCCGTACTACCGGAGATCGGGCGGCTGGGATCACTTCATCTCGATGGGGCGTATCACGTGGGATTTCCGGCGGTCGAAGGACAAGGACTGGGGTTCCAGCTGCATCTACATTCCCGGGATGAGGAACATCACGCGGCTCCTGATTGAGCGGAACCCGTGGGACTACTTCGACGTTGCTGTGCCCTACCCTACCGGATTCCACCCCAGATCGGAATCTGACGTGGCCGAGTGGCAGAGCTTCGTCCGAGGCCGCCGCCGCTCGACGCTCTTTTGCTTCGCTGGGGCGACACGTGGCGCCATCAGGAACGACTTCCGTGGGCTCCTGCTGGGCCACTGCCGGAACGAGTCGGACGCGTGCCGAGTCGTCGACTGCTCCGGGAGTCGGTGCTCCAACGGCACGTCGGCGATTCTCGAAGGGTTCCTCGACTCGGACTTTTGCTTGCAGCCGAGGGGCGATAGCTTCACCCGCAGGTCGATTTTCGACTGCATGGTCGCCGGTTCGATACCGGTCTTTTTCTGGAAAAGAACCGCCTACTACCAGTACGAATGGTTTTTGCCGGTCGAACCGGGGAGTTACTCGGTTTACATCGACCGTAACGCGGTGAAAAATGGTACCTCGGTAAGAGAAGTCCTTGAGAGTTACAGTCAAGAGGAGGTAAAAAAAATGAGGTACAAGGTTATCGAGTACATTCCAAAATTAGTCTACGCAAAACCACAAGAAGGATTAAAGAACTTGAAAGACGCATTTGATATTGCCATTGATGGAGTGTTGAAGAGGTTTAAGGAGCAAGAGGAGAGTGGCTACAAGTGGTAAATTAGTGACTGGTGATGGGTAAAAATTTAATATGCCTTTCTCCCCCAAAATATTCATTTTGTGTCAGTTAAATTGGTGAGCACGAGGATTCTGGACTGGACTCGGATGCTTTATGGGAGAGGCAGTTATTGCGGTTGGAACTTGGAAGCAAAGAGTGAAATATAGAGACATATTGGTATATCATATATGTAATTCTTTACAAATTCTTATAGTCACCACGATTTTTATATTCTTTTATCGAGGATTTTGGGCTCTAGTTTTTACTCTATTGGTGTTAGCAATGGTGGGTGGTTATTATGGCAACTAAAGCGACAGTACTTGAGCTCTCCAGAGATGAATGAAGGCGTATCGCTAGTTGTGGTCCATGGTTTTTGCTCGTTGGATGGACTGAAAAATGTGGAGAGATAGGAGTACTTGTGAAAGGCATGGCTTTTGTTGGGCCATGGCATGTGTCAGAGCCATGGAAAATTATGGGATTAATTATGGAGAATAAATAATTGAATAATGATGGTGTATGATATGTTTGTCTTATAACAGAATTTAATTCCTCTTGTTCATGTTTACTTAATTATCAATAACAGAGGATTGAGTTGAGATTATTGTTACTGCTCATTTCCCACAGGGATTCGTTTTTGTACCATAGCTTTTCTGAAACATGAGACCTTTTCTTTGGTTGAGGGAGTGAAAAAAAAAAAAAAAAAAAAAAAACTTCTTTTCTTGAGTATTAAGGTAGATTTATTCAGTCTACCTATGTCCTGACAAATTGATTTAACCGAAAAAATGTTAAATAATTGTAACATATGATAATTTTATATTGTATTAATTTTTTGTTTTATACTATAACATGTGAGATTTTTATATTATTATTATTTGGAACTAGTTTGCTAAAAATAAGAAAATTGATTCCTTGGCTTCAAATTTTAAACGGTACTGTTTCAAGTCGAATAGATTTTTCAGAGGACAGTTGCAATTCACAAATGAATGAACACAATGATTGTTTTAACGTACTTTTTTGTCTTTTCTGTGCATTCTTATGCTCTTTCGTATTTCTTTAACCTAGTTTCTAATAGAAAATCCCGCTTTTGTAAGTTAGGGTTATCTCTTTTTTTGGTGTAGCCATAATTAAGAGTTTAAAACGCCTTACTCTTGGGAAGAATAAGCCTTTTTAAATTAAGACGCACAAATAAAGATGGACTCCCTAATTGCGGGCTAATTGCCTGCTATGTATTTCAAAATATGGTTTCCGTTTGTATAATAAAGTTAAAAAAAAAGCCTAGCAGACAAAATACAGTTTACTTTAAATGATAATTAAATGCAAAAGAAACAACGTAAGGAAGAAAAATGGTTGGGTAGATGATGCCTTTTTGATTATATATGCATATATGTTGTGGGGACCTTAATCCATCTTTATTCTGAGCTCTCCGAGAGGAGGAAAAGGCTTAAAAGCTGACTGGAATCTATGTTATTATTATTTTTTTTTTGTACATTTCCCAAAAGCAAACGCACTAAGCACTGGACAGATGAAGGATGAGGGAGACCCCCCGAAATAGGAAGAAAAAACAACAAAAGTGCATATTATTACTCCCACTAATCTCCTATTTTGCTTTTCCGTTCAATAAATTCTATTCCAATATTGTCCCAATTTACTTGCAAGGACAAGGGGCACATTTTTTTGTTTCTTCACCAGCTGAAAACCAAAATATCACCCTCCACTACTAATATTAACATAAGCCGATTGAATGAATAAATAAATAGCATTATGTGTCCCACGTCCAGAATTTCGTTTTGTTTTTTTGGTAGATTAAAAAAATCAGCTCAAGAATAAGCGATACGCCCCAGTATCAAAAAAAAAAAGGCCAAAACCTTATATTGGTTTTTTCTATTCATCTATCCAGACGCGTACCTGCTGGCACCTCTAATTCAATGCATCAACAGGGACGGTTGGAGCCGAGAACTTACAGAATTTCGCTTCGTTTGTGCGCGAATTTTGATGCAACACCAGTCTGACAGATCAGTTAAAACACTTGGCCGCTCGCTGTTTGTACAGGACTTAAATTTTACCAGATTTGCAAATCTGTATTCTGTGCACCTGGCTTGATTTTGTTTGTTTCATGTTCTTTTTTAGGAATAACCATTTTAAGACATTTAAATTAGGGAGGCAACATGATGTCATTTAGAAGGAAAAGAAAAATAAATTAGATTCCTCGTTATAAATTTGTCTCCTTGGCAACATAGTCAACTTAAAAAAACATAAAACCCCTTTCCAAAAAAAAAAAAGAAACATAAACTCGGCGATGATCAAGGATTAGACTCCCTTCAAAGACGAGTGATTTTTTGACATCTGTTACTAATCGTTATTCACTTAATGTGGTCTTGCCTGAACCAGTCAACGTGATAAAAAATGACCTCTCACTCTCTCTGTCAGTCCATCTTAGCAACGTAGTGTTTGACCATCTCGATTAAAACTATAATTATAATTATTAAATAATGTAAAATTTTTATATATTATAGTAAAAAAATAAAAAATTATTATAATATAAAACTTTTATATGCTACAATATTTTAAATTATTATCATAGTTTTAACTATATTTTTCAAAAACCTTATTAATTACGAGATATGTGATAATGTTGAGGCTTTTTGAAGACGAACCTCGTGAGGTGCTGGGGCTTGGCTTCCTAGTTGGGAAAGACCAGACCGCGAAAGGAAAGCAAACGCCAAAAGAAAATATTGTTATTTTTTTTTTTGTTAATAAAAATATTGGTCCTTGTTGGCTGTTGGACATGTTTTTTCACAAGTGTCTGCTTGTCTTCTACTAAAAGAAAAGGCAAAAAAAAAAAGGTTTTTTTCCGACCGGTTGGTTCCCACTACTTTTTTAGTTATAAACAGTTTAAAGCTTTTATATGTTACAATAACAATAAAAAAAAATAGCTATAATGTAAAGCTCTCACATGCTACAGTAAAAGTGGTTTTAACCCACGGTTTCTAACACTTTTTTAGTTAAACAGCGTAAAGCTCTCACAAGCTACAGTAACAATAAAAAAACACTACAGTATAAAGTTCTCACATGTTACAATAAAAAGTAATTTTAACCACCGGTTTCCACAACCCTTCTAAGCACCCTACAATTGTCGTCTCATAGGCAGCAACTTATTGGATTTGTAGGGGACAACAACTCATCAGAACAAATAATATTTTCAATAAATTAAAGAGGTTACAAAAGAAACTTCTCAAAATTTTTCCGGCATGTGATGTCAAGAGGAATGGGCTGGGCTGTGCAGGGTATTAAAGGAGGGAAACAAACTAGCCTAACACTTGTACAGATGTTGGGTTTGTGTACACTGATTTGAGCCGAAAGAACGATGGACGTCTGGGCTGGGGTCCTTCCGCCATTTGCCGAATACAAACCCACTCCCGTGGTAGGTGGTAAGTGATATGAAAATGGCTACAAATCCACGACTTGAGTTGTTCTAATGCTATAAATCCACGACCCGAATTGATTAATGTCTACCATAAAAAAATTGATTAATGTCACCAGTAAGAAAAATATTTACAGCAATGTATCTACCACTTGTTTGGCAGCATTAGGTGAAGCAATTAATTTGAACCAATATTTAAACACATTATATCATATGAGAGCTGTATACTGTAATACATTTTTGCTTGATACTGTAAACTTTTACATCTAGCAACCAAAGTTTTTGTTGAAATTGAAAGGGTGTTTGGCAGAAAGTGATACCGACTGCTTTCTCGATTATAAATAGAGTAAAGCTCTCACATGCTATAGTAACAATAAAAAAAATTACTACAGTGTAAAACTTTCACATACTACAATAAAAACATTGCTAACCAATGGTTCTAACCACCCTGTCGAACACCCTATGAATTTGCCAAACAAGTATTAAATTATCAAATATATCCTTAAGATATACAATTGCTTTGATACTAGTTAATAACTACATCTATGTTGTGATATAGGCCCACAGTTATCAATTAGTATGTATTGTAACACTAGTTGGTATCATAGTCATTGGGGGTTACCAAACATTACCCATCATGATATCAATTAGCTATAGGATTAATTTAAACATTTTTTATTGTTTTATTATATTTTTATTAGTTTTAATTTTTTTCTTTAAGTCATCTGTTTTGTGAGGTACGTCAAGATATTTCTTCGGCATATTATTGCAAGTTTTACCCAACAAGATATATAACCATTTTATACTGCTTGGGAGAGATTCAAAGATATGGTTGAAAGGTATCGACATTACAACTTGCCAAAATAGGCTCTTTTTCAAATATTTTATGAAGGATTGAGTTTTAAAGCTAGAGATTGGATGGAAATATGTGGATGGAAATATGTGCAATTTCTGATGGTCATTCTTTTTTTTTTTTCAAGAATGGTTGATAAAGCTTACTACTTATTAGAGGATATGGCGGTCTTTAATTATCATTGGTATTTGAATTCCTCAATGCACAATTCTTAAGGGGAGAGCCATCAAAATCCTTAATCGAGTATCCACCCCAACATGATGGAACAATCTTGCAGCTAATATCAAGAAGAGAAGACACCTTTGGAAGTTGCTTTGGACCGTCTAAAGACCACCGTTGAAGGAAGCCATCAAATCACCGACTTTAGGCAATATCTTGATGAATAAATGGAGCATTTAAAGAGCACGCTTTTAGAGAGTTGTCTAGGGGAATAAGTGACAATATTAAATCCTTGTAGTGACCATGAAAAGACAAGGAATATAGGTTTTTTTTTTTTTTTATGATGAAACTTTTAGGTAGAAAAGGCAAAACCATAATAATGATCAAATCACAAAATAGGAAAAAACACACAAAAAAAAAACATATTTATAGTTGGCTAGTGAGAAAACAAGCCATTGCCTAGTGGTAAGGCTAGCAATGACACAAACAATGTTGTGAATCTTGTCATTGTGCACAACAACGCATATCTTGCCACACTGATGTGGGGTGGTGAGCATGTCATTGGACATGGGTAGAGGTGGGAAGTTGATTTTGCGATGTTGCAGGAGATCTGAACCAATAGTCGATGAAATCTACGATCATCTAATAAAGTGTTTGGCAAGGTAGTTAGAATTATTTTTACTGTAACATGTAAGAGTTTTACATTGTAGTAATTTTTTTTTGTTATTATAACATGTGAAAGCTTTACACTGTTTATAATTAAGAAAATGATTCAAATCACAACTATCAAACACCCCTGAGCAACGAAGGTTATCGATGACTACTTTGATGATGGGTGAAGCAAGACAACATTGAAGAAGTTGTTGGACCAACCTCATATAAGGAAGGCACTGTTCCTCGCAGGATCCGGCCCATAGATACCTGCCTCGAAAATTGTGAGGATAAAAGTCCGTATTTAAGAGTTGGGGCGGGTAGGGAAATAGTCTTGTCTTCCAGTCGGGAAGGGGTGGGGAAGCGCTCCCTGCCTCAGCTCCAATGATACACTCTTGTAAAAGAAAAATGCATACATTCTATTAATTTGTTAAAAATATATTTAATATTGTTATGAACATTATCATAGTCTCAACCTCTATATTTTTTTTTCAAATTTGGTTTATTTTGTTCAATCGTTGTAATTGGATTAAATCTGGTATGAATTTGAACTTATTTCTTGTTTTTATTATTGAAATTTTCACTAATAATAAACATCGTTGTGAGGATGAGAGCATATATGGAGAAGGCCCCCAAACAGGGATTTCCTATATCCATCCTCGCATTTCTTTAATGAGGGTGGAAATAGGGATTGGATGATTTTGGAGAACAGGGATAGGGATGAAAAAGCATTCTTAATTTCACTCTGTCCCGTTGCCATCTTTGATTAAAGACAAAGATAGACTAGTGTGATCTCGATCAGTGAGGAGTCTATACTCACTTGTGTGGAAGCTAAATTCTTCTTCAATATTGAGATTCAAGCTAGCTATGTAATGCACTAAATTCGACAATGATTTTTGTTGGTTGTTTTAAATGAAAAGGTTGTTATGACATAAAATGATTAAGTGTTTAGTAAATCATACGAATAATTTAATATCGATTTGCCCCCAGAACTTATATTCGTAACATAGGCTCTTTGGTATTGTTTTCAAAATAGGTGAAAATATTTTTGTTTTGAAAAATGATACTTTTTTAAGCATTGCATTGAGAGTGTTTTTAAAATTTTTACCTCGAAAAGTATACGAAAACATTTTAAAAAATTTTAAGAACAAAACCAAACAGACCCAAGTTTCCCCTATCTATATTTTGTCAACAAATTTGGACCTTCTATTACTTTAAACAACAAAAACTATCGCGTGAGTAACTTGTGAAACATAAAACGAGGGATTCTTGTTGAATAATATTGTAATTATTTTCATATTTATTTTTAAAAGGGAAATAAATGATAAATATTTACTAAAATGTTTTTAAGGGATAGTGAAATTTAGGCAGCACAAGATTGTTGCCAACAGCCCAAGACCATCCCCTCTTAGAAGATTCTTCCATTCACTCGTTGTCAGAATTCTTTTTGTATCGAAATCCTCACCAATGCAGTTTGACACACGAAATATCTGTTGGAGGATTTGTTCTCCATATATGTTGGGTCTCAAATTTGTGACGAGGGCAGTGTCTAGATCTGCTTTGAGGACATTGTGCAGATCCGTTGGACGGAGTAACGATGAACGACTTCTATGGTTTTTCAATGGAGCTACGGTCAACTCACCCTATGGCTAGAGGATCTTTGTTGTTGTGTCACATGGTGGAGTGGTTGCTGAGAAAACAACCAAAAAAAAAAAAAAAACAGGGGGTGGGGGGGGAGGAGGGGGGGAGCTGGGTGGTGGCGGCGGCAGCGCAATTATGTCTAAATAAGTAAAGAACTAATTGCGCACATAACACTTCAACAACCATGGTCGGGTGAAGGACATGTTCAAAGTTACAAAACGAATTTTGTTAATGGAATATAGATTGGGAGATCAATGTTACAAATAAAAATACGGTGTAAAATGTTACAAGCGTTAATGCTTAGGAAAAATTTTAGTAATTAATCCTAAATTATAATTATAAAAGGGTGACCAAAACTAACAATGCTATATAATAGTGTCTCACATAAAAATAATACATATTTGTTTAATTTGGCAACAAATTTATTTCTTATTTTCTCACTAAAATAATAATAATACTTAATATGGAAACAACCGAAGGTTTCGAGTATACAAAAAATAGGGAGCCTGCTAAAAAATAATAATCAATCCCCCAATTTTTAGAATCCATGAATGAAAATAAAAATAAATATACAATAGAAATGCAAAAATTTGTTTGGTTTATGTATTTTTGGACTCAATGGATCAAATTTGGATTTGAATATTAAGAATCCTCTTGATATATATTTGTTTCTCCCAAAATCCAAATCCTTTAAGTATCAAGAATCTATCGTTTGGTATTGTTTTCAAAATAGATGAAAATATTTTTGTTTTAAAAAATAAGAATTTTTTGAAAATTGTATTGAGAGTGTTTTTAAAATTTTTGCCTCGCAAAACGTTCAAAAACATTTCAAAAAATTCTAAGAACAAAAACAAACGGGCCGGTTTTTAGAATTTTTACCTCCCTTTAAACTTTTGATACTAGGGATATCTTTGCCACAATAAAAGCTGAAATTCTCTGTCTTATATTTGAGAAAAAAATCATAACTTATTCATTTGATATCCAAATAAAATGATTCTTTTTTCATTGTGTTACTAGTGAAGACATGAATAAATTAAGATCCATATTGCATATTTTTTAAGAATATTAATATTAAGATTTTATTAGATTTGTTAATAAATCAAAAAATATTTTCACTATCTCTCCAAACATAAATTCTAATTTTATTCCATACTCAGATTAAAACTTAAATGCATATCCAAACATCAATTTGGATAACAATTTAAATCACTAACTCAAATCTTAATTCAAATTACGGGTCCGTTTGGTAAATGGATTCGAATCAGTGATTTAATTTGAGTTAGTGTGATTTGAGTTAGAATTTGAGTCAGTGATTTGAATTGTTATTCGAATTCGTGTTTGGATGTGTATTTAGGTTTTAATCTGAGTATGGAATAAAAATAAAATTTGTATTTGGAAAGGTAGTGAAAATAGTTTTTGATTTATTGATAAATCTAATAAAATTTTAATGTTAATGATCCTAAAAAATATGCAATATGGATATTAATTTATTTCTCTCTTCACTAGGAACACAATGAAAAAAGAATCATCTCATTTAGATATCAAATGAAAAAGTAATGATTTTTTTTCTCAAATATAGGGAGAGAATTTTAGTTTTTACTGCAGCAAGTTTCAAAAGTTTAAAGAATAAAAATTCTAAAAACTTAGATTTTTTATACTCAAAGGATTCAAATTTTTGGGTAACAAATACGTATCAAAATGATTCTTGATACTCTAATCTAAATTTAAGTTTATTAAATCTAAATAATACTCAAAATAAACCGAACCTATATAACTCAAATCAAATAAATCCGTTTACCAGACCCAAACTTCAAAGTTCAAAAAGAAAAAAAAAATTCTGGAATGCCTTAAGATCCAACGGCCCTAATTCTTCCACCGCCTATTAACTATAAAGCCAAAACAAACCCTAACGTCTCCCCCTCTTTTGCTTTCTCCTGCTTCAGCACCAAACTGCTACATTCTTCCAGAGCAGGAGAAAACAAACATCTCTCTTTCTCCTCTCTCTCTCCCTTAACTAGGGCACACATATTACCCAGTTTTCATAACTAGAAACCAAGCCATGCCTTCCTTACCTCTCTCCGGCGCCGTACTCTCCGAGAGCCCCAAGGACAAGAAGGAAAAGAAGAAGAAGGAGAAGAGCCAGGCTCTGATGGAAATCCTAGGATCAGAAAGCGCGAAGAGCAAGAAGGAGTCGAAGCCGAGGAAGGAGAGCAAGAAGCGCAAGGCTTTGGAGATTGATGATGACGAAGAGAGGAGCGAGACGAGCTCCGAGCTGTGCGAGCCGGTGAACTCGAAGGTGAAGAGCGTGGAGGTGGAAAGCAAGAAGAAGAAGAAGAAGGCCAAGGTGGAAGAAGAGGAGGGCGTTGATGAAGTCGAGAAGAAAAGCGAGGAGCATCCGAATGCGATCTCGAAGTTCCGTATTTCGGCGCCGTTGAAGGCCAAATTGAAGGAGAAGGGGATCGAGTCGTTGTTTCCCATTCAGGCAATGACTTTTGATACCGTCTTGGATGGCTCCGACTTGGTCGGCCGGGCTCGTACCGGACAGGTTAGTTTGATTTGCTTCTGGAATGAACAATTTCTAATAGGTTTTTGTTAAAATTCTTCGTGTTCGAACAATTCATGCGTACGAAGAGAATGAAATTCAGTTAAACGTAATGTTTGGAAAATTAAAGTATTGTTGATGCTTTATACCAATTTGTTGAGTTCTTGTTGTAGCTACTAGCAAAAGAGGGAAAAAAAAAACTGATTTTGGAATTGATATGTAATGGAATGGTTTGTTTCTTGATCAGGATTTAGGATATTCTGATGAAACATCATAAAGTACCTTGAAAAACACATGACTTAAAAGGAAAAAAAAAAGGACAAATAAAAACGAAATATAACAAATAAAAAATGCTCAAAGAAATCCTAGAACTAATTGGTATCAATATTAATCAAATTAAATAACAATCCCCGGTAACGGCAAAAAAACTTGCTGCGAAAAATCTGCAAGTGTATAGAATCGTAGACAAGTAATAAAGAGTGAGTAGAGTATTGTTTCCACGAAGATTGTGTTAATCTAGCTTACTAAAATTGGTTAAATCTGGAATTATTTAAACAATTAAATATAAAGCGAACATTAAATTGTCAACTTCAATGTCCATGGCTTTGCAATATTGCAGGGTAAAACTCTGGCATTTGTCTTGCCCATCTTGGAGTCTTTAACTAATGGGTCTGCAAAAGCCTCGCGTAAGACTGGATATGGGAGATCCCCAAGTGTTCTTGTCCTTCTGCCAACTAGGGAATTGGCCACTCAGGTAAATCTCTTGGAATTAGTTCTTGAAGTTCTTATTTTTATTTTTCTCATTAAACGATAGTAACCACCATGACATATTACTTAAATTAGGTCTTCGCGGACTTTGAAGTTTATGGAGGGGCATTGGGTTTGACGTCATGCTGTTTATACGGCGGATCGCCCTACCATGCTCAAGAAATTAAATTGAAAAGAGGGGTTGATATAATTGTTGGAACACCTGGCCGTGTAAAGGTATTCTCTTTTATAAGTGATAATGCATTTTTTTTTTATGATTTTGAAGTACCTATTGAATCTAGAATTTGAGATATTAAAATGAGAATTATTGTAAATTTGTTGCAGGATCATATAGAGAGGAAAAATCTTGACCTGACCTCTTTGAAGTTTCGGGTTCTTGATGAAGCTGATGAAATGTTGAGGATGGGTTTTGTTGAAGACGTTGAGCTTATTCTAGGTAAGGAATTTACTTGTCTATAGGACTGAATATGATGGAGTCTTGTAGTATATCATAAGATATTATCTGCTTTCGTTAAAATTTTTCTGTTTGTGCCTGCATGAGCCTTTATTTTTAATTTGGATTTATGGCATCATCAGTCCGTCATTCTTTGCATTTGCAGGCCAGGTTGAGGACTTGAGTAAGGTTCAAACTCTCCTTTTCAGTGCAACGTTGCCAGATTGGGTAAAAGATGTAAGTTTCTTGCCTAAGGTGGTCACTTTTAATATATTTTTGGAATCCACTTTTTAGTCCGCTACCGCCACGATGGCTTTCTTTTATCTAAAGCCTCCAGGTGCTCTCCAAATAAGGAGCGTTATGACATAGAGCTAATACTTTTCCACTTCGATTGATGTCTATACTTGGAATTTTGGATTTGAAAAATATTATTGCTTGGAACAACTTTCTTTTAAACCATAAAATTTCTTTTTTTTTTTTTCCACTTCCAAATTGGTGATTGATTTCTCAATTTTGCATCTTTAGATTGCTACTAGGTTCCTCAAACAGAACAAGAAGACCGTGGATCTTGTTGGTAACGAAAAAATGAAGGCCAGTACAAATGTGCGCCATATTGTTATCCCGTGCTCAAGTCCTGCAAGAGCCAAACTTATTCCTGATATAATTCGTTGTTACAGCAGGTTGGTTATTACTATTTTTTTGCTAATGTTTCCGTTTATTAATGATTTATGTTATATTTTTCATTAATTTTTTGTTTCTAATTATTTGATTTTCTTCCAATCGTATGGTTTCGATTCAGTGGCGGCTGTACTATTATTTTTACTGAGACAAAAGATTCTGCTTCTGAGCTTGCTGGCTTGCTACCTGGAGCACGAGCATTGCATGGGGACATACAGCAAGCTCAACGCGAGGTTAGTTGTTTAAGTGCAGAGTTTATTTTATTGGGTGACGGAAAATTATGCAATTATCTGATTTCTGAATGGCATTTTGAAAAATGCAAAAAAAAAAAAAAAAAGAAAAAAAAAAAGGAGAATGGCATTTTGAATTTCTGTTCTGGAAAATGGTTCCAAGCGTGTAGAAACTTCTTGTTTGTGTGTGAGTGTGCAATTTAATGTGTCAAGTCTTTTTTATTCTGGTCTTTGTATTTGTTTCTAGATCTCCTCTACTTTTGCTTATTTTTAATTCCGGTTCTTGCAGGTCACACTTAAAGGTTTCAGGTCTGGCAAGTTCACCACCTTAGTTGCGACAAATGTTGCAGCTAGGGGCTTGGATATCAATGATGTTCAATTAATTATTCAGGTTTGAGCGCAAATCTGTGTCTTTGCAGTTTATGGAGCTTTGCAATATATGTTTTAGTTTTTTACTTGAGTGTTCATCTTTCAGTGTGAGCCTCCACGTGACGTAGAAGCTTATATCCATCGATCTGGACGCACAGGAAGAGCAGGTAAATTTAAAGCTGGGAAATATTTTCCTTGTACTCTTATAATTCAAAACGTAGAAACATTTTACTTATATTCTTTTTAAGAACTAAGAAAAACTTGTTTATTTCTAATTATGACGAGTTTTCAATTTCCATATCTTCAGGCAATACTGGGGTTGCTGTTATGTTGTATGATCCAAGGAAGTCGAATATATCTAGAATCGAAAGAGAATCTGGTGTGAAATTCGAACACCTGTCTGCTCCTCAGCCAGCTGATGTGGCCAAAGCTGCAGGTGTAGAAGCGGCAGAA
>CAMOHE010030263.1:47465-71647 GCA_946598075.1 Artocarpus hirsutus | reverse complement strand
TGGGTGTTATTAGACGTCATTAATGGTTATGTATTATGTTTTATTTCACTTTAATGATATGACACTTGAGCTCACTTATTATGTTCCCGCAATATCCTGTTTTCTATTTTGTATACATGATTGTTAAAGATTAATGTTTAAACAGGATTGTCTCATTGAAGACATTAAAGTGGACTATTATTATACCTCTCAATTATGAATCATGTTAAATAGATGTCTAATGCTGTAGTACATAGAAGGGACTACACTAAATTGTGATGTACAACCGCCATGATTCACTTTAGATTTTCTGTTTAATTATGATGTAGAGTATTAGCCAATTTTAAAAAGATTTAGCATAATATTGTTGTGCACATTATAGCATTATTAAACTAATAGATAAATATTATATGGGCCAAGTGGGAGAATGTTAGAATTATGGCCCACATATATGAAGGCCTATAAAATCTATCAGATTTATTTGTTTATTTATTTAGTTTAATAATTATTTAAATGCTAAAATTCTATTGGCTATGAGGGGTTGCAACTCTTATTAAAAGATATGTCTTTTACTGAAAGGATATGTCTATATCTGAAGAGATATGTGCTTTGATGGAAAGGCACCTATTGAGGGTCTATAAATAGGAGTCTAGTCCTCTCTCCACAAAATCAATTTTGTATTCTTCTCTTCATCAGAAAAATACGTTAAAAGAAATTGTGGGTTTAGAGAGAGAAACTGGGTTCTTCTTCTCTGACAGTTTCTGTTCCAGAGTTCTCTAATAATTGAAGCCATGAATCAAGGTACGCTTTAAATCTTTTCTTGTAAATTGAGTTCTAAGTTTCTGGGAATTACAGACTTTAAGATTTTACATTTCCTTCCAGTCAATCGTCGAAGATTTGATGTCGCCCGACACCGGGCAACAAATCAGGCGAACCTTCGCGAAAATCTCCGGCGACGTAGATGGATGGAGGAGGCTCGGTACCTGCAAGAGATCTACGCGGATCCAACCACAGACATTGTAAGGGTTGAGGGTTGGATCCACAATCTAACACATGGAGGTCGGCGCCTACGAGAGACTGCACGAATCAATCTTCCAGCATCATTGAGGTTGGATCTGCAGTCAGAGTGAAGCGCGACGGCTTGCTTCGTTTCCGAAATGAGAAGATCAGAAACAAGGATGGACTGAAGAAGGGTGACTGCGACGGCGACAGCGTCTTCATTTTCGTTGGAGAAAGAGGAGAAGTTAGAGGAGTCAAAAGGGAGGAGATCGTCCAGGGATTTGTGGAAAGGAGAGGGTGGTGATGAGGAGGAGGCGGAGCTGAAGGCGCCAAAGAAAGGAGAGGGAGAGAGAGGACAAACATTAGGCTAGAGAGAAAGAGAAAAAGAGAGGGAGAAATTGAGATTTGAATTATGGTTTTTTTTAAATCTAATTTTAAACTACGAATAAAATTATAAATTGATAAATTAAATTAAAAAAAAATAATAATAAAGTGATAGTTTAAAAAAATAAAAAAAAGAAAGATATTTTTTTAAAAAAAGTGCGTATAAAAGGGTATTTTATTCTATGCAAAAGGTGTTTGGTAGTGGTTCCTATCATTTAGTTCCCACCATAAACTCAGTTATAAACAATAAAAAAGTTCTCATTTGTTATAATAATAACAAAAAAAAAATTACTACAATATAAAACTCTTACATGCTACAATAAAAATAATTCTCTAATTCTTACCACCTTTTTAAACACCCACGTAATTTTCTCCTTGATAAAGTCTATACACTTCTGTTTAATATTAAGACAGAAACTTCACTGAAAGTGCCCAAGAGTTGCTTACTACTGAATATTGATCACAGGAGGCAAGTCAACGACAGCAAGAGCAGGATCGTATACTGGGGTTGACCGAAGGAGATTGACACAAAAGCACTATCGTCTAATCCGAACGACGAGATTAACAATGTCGTACATAGATTAGCAGGGGAGAAGAAACATCAAGATAGCTGGTTATTTTCTAAGGCTTAACGACACAAATAGAACTTCGTTGCTCCATTGTTGGTACTACGAAAACTTGTCGTTTGAGAGACAAAAATGTTGGTGCTCAATACTCAATTTTGGTTTGAAACTTTAGTTGTAACTAAAGTTTTAAATTCAACAATTGTAACATATAATAGCTTTACACTATAGCAACATTATACTTTTTACTTAATTATTAATAGGGTTTTTAGAAGGGTAGTGAAAACCGTTGGCTAAAACCACTTTTATTGTAGCATGTGAGAGCTTTATACTGTAGTAATTTTTTTGTATTGTTACTGTAACATGTGAGAGCTTTATACTGTTCATAACTGAGTTTGTGGTAGAAACTACAATTTCCACCACTCAGCCAAACACCATGTAAGAGTTTTTACAGTGTTCACAATAATAAATAATAAGTTAAACTGAAGTTTAAAACACCCTTTCAATATTAATGCATGTTGCTTGTTCATACAAGAAAATCCAACGAGATATGATGACATCAAGTGCTCTTTAGAGGTGACAATAATTGTGTTCGTGTCAGCACCTTTACAGCACGACACGTTTAATCCGAACATGAACACGACACGATTAATACACGTGCCAGAAATGCAAATACAAATACGACACGCTTATGGCACGCGAAACACGGCACGACACGATTAACACGATTATTAAAAGTGCCATGACGGGTTGACATGATAACAATACACATATGATGCGTTTATGACCCAATTAACTAAAAATTAAAAAAAATTTAAAAAATTTTAAAAAAGCAAATAAAGAAAATTAACAAAAACACAATATCTAATTAATACTACCCTACTATAAATATTTTAAATATTTTTATTTTTAAGTTTAAATGTATTATAAATGGGCGGGTCGTGTCGTGCAGTATCAACATGTTTACGGCTCGTTTAATTAAACGTATTAAGGCGTGTTTAGCGTATTAACATGAATCTAGCCTGCTTATTTTTGTGTTATTTGTGCCCATTCATTTATGACACAATTAATAAACGTGCGGTTCAAACGGTTAATCTCGTGTCGTTTTTGCATCGTATCGTCTTGTCGTGTCTGAAATTGCCAGCCCAAGTGCCCTTGTTGGATGCTTTTTAGCGAAAAATAAAATAAGATAAAAAAAAAAAAGGGACTTGTCTACGTTTTACAACCAACGGATATTAACGGACTAGGCGCCCAAAATTCGTACAAAATAAATATCTACCAACAAATATTATGACTTTTGAGCTATTAATTTTATTAGGTGAGAACTAGATTATTACAGAGGAAGAACGATTTATGCAACTAGAAAATCCACATCAAATGATGAATACAATTTGGTACGATACGTGTCATGTATTGCTCAATCGATATCATACGTCGACGTACAAAAGAGAAACAAAAAGAAAATATCCAGATTTAATTAGGATAATGATCTCGTTGAAAATGAGTCGGACCCATTTTGGATCACTAGTCATGTTATTCAAGTTTCAATGTTGATGCCGACAATACACATTAATCGAGTGGCTAATATAACAATTTCGTCTATGATCTAATAAGACTTTCAATCAATACATGTCATGTTTAGTTACTATAAATGGGTTTTGCTAATATTTTCTTTTGCATATTTTAAAGACGTTTGACAAGTTGATCGGAATCAATTAGTTTAAACCAATTACAATATAAAAGCTCTAAACAGTTATAATAAAAAATAAAAAATTACTACATGATAAATCTCTTATATATTATAGTTTTTAAACTAAAATTTTTAATTTTAACCTGTTTGTCAAATGTTTTATTTAAATTGTTGTAGCATTTTTAGTTTGAATTGACAATTCGAAGGATCATCAAAACACTCTAATAGAAAATAATGTTTTTGTATGCATCAAATGGAAAAAGAATACATAACAACAATCATGTTTCACGACCAGCTCTAATATTTAATAACCTCTCTAAGATTGTGGCTATCATTTTCACATTCTAGTCATTATATATCACGAACATTATTGCTCCAATATAATGGCAGCGGCTATCACGCCGCTCAAATCTTTGCGCTTTTTCGGCCTATCAAGCTTTTTTCATATTTTGTTATTTCTTTGCCAAAAGATGATATTGTTAGTGGAAAAGCTAGCTAGCTAATTAAGAACCATCCAAACGGGTGGTTGGCTGCTAGGATGTAATATTTGTATCCACGTTCTTACGTGTAAGCTCATGATTGTCCGTCAGCCACATGGGGGTGATCTGGACGATGGTGATTAGAAGGTTTGTTTGTTCTACTAGTATGATTTGGCACGGGGGCTACCACACATTTATATGGTATAGAGAGGTTTGGATTGGCACAAGAGTTTTTAAAAAATCGTGACACCAAGAAGTGTTTGCAAAGTTGGTTTAAACCAAACTTTTTGTTAAGAAATTGTGTAAAATTTTTACATATTATAATAAAAAATAATAAGTTGTTATAACATTAAGCTCTCATATGCTATAGTGTTTGAATTAAAAAAGTTGATTTTAACTAATTTTGTCAAACGTCAGTAAAACTTGGCTTATTTATACTCTGAAGGAGCGTGCAGAATCCTACCAACTACCCTCACACGTGATGTGGTGATCTCTTTCTTGCTTTCTCAATCTAAGATATCTTCAAATTTTTGGTTGTTAGTTTTGTTTTTCTTCTTCTTTGGGAAAATCCCTTTTAATTTGCACGAATCATGGGCATTTTCACAATTGAAGGGTCCGTACGTTGTTTTTCGAAGTGATAAATATGCTTGCTTTTTAAAAGGGCAAGACTTGCGTTTTTTTTATAGTACTTATTTAACCGACTTAAGTGCCAAGTTGTAACCAAATAGCCTAATTCTTGATATAGTTATTGAAGGACGCTAACAAAATGACCAAGATTTATGCTGCCACCTTATCTCGGAAAAAAAGAAAACGAAAGAAAAGGACATAAAAAGTTAATAACTTTAGGTTGACTTTAACGGAATTCAACCAAAAGTTTTAAAAATTCAGACTTGGATATAGACTTTATGAAACGTAGTTGACAAAACGGAACTGCAAAGTTCAAGCGATATTTTGTAAGGAAGCGATTATTTTGGAAAAAGAAAGAAAAGCTTATTGCAGGCTAGTGTTTGAAATTAAGACTCAGAATGATGATTCAATCCTTAACATACACCTCACATCGAGAGTTTTAATAATTTTTAATCACAAAGTTAAAGGGATTATTTTAGAAAGAAACAGAAAATCATGCCGGCAATGGTTGAAAGGTGATAAAAGCGATTGAATCCTTACTTAACATGCCACAAACAATTATTTTTAATTTTATTAAGAAAGAATTGAAAAGTCAAATAAAACTCAAAAAGTAAATGCCATAATATTTTGGAAAACTTGAACTATAATAATAATGTGTCCACTTCGTAAACTATAGCAATTACATATACAAATTATACAACCATAGAAAAAATACAGTCATACTTTAGTTGTAGGGCCACTTGATTCTAGAATTTGAATCCCAGACCCCATAAACAAAAGAAAAAAAAATTATATTGGTAAAATATACACATATCACATTAATCCTTTGGCTGATATGTATTACCCTTGGATCCTTATTTTTATAGTTATCAAACTCCTATCATATTATCCAAAAGCCAGCTTTAGATATGACAAAAGCTGATTTTAATTAGTTGATCTAGAAGTGGTGGGTGTGTATAGTGTATGGAAGTACATACAAATAGCTTTCTATATATGGGTATGCTTTGAAATGGTTATATTTTTTAAAGGTACTGTTATTATTAATCATGTGATATAATTTAAAAGATTATAACTGATTAGATAATTGACAACAAAATTATGATAATTAATGAAATTAAATTCTTATTACAACATATTAATAATAGTTGTTAAAATTTTTCTTTAAAAAATTGTTGTTAAAATATATGTTTGTTGGAAACGTAGGCTAACCATTAAAAACACACACACACACATATATATATATATATATCAAAAGTGATTATTAGCCAATCATTGATCTGGGCGTGTATCAAGTGGTGACGTGGTAGACCAAATATTTGGTGTAAAGCGTGGCACGCAAGCTTCATAAAATGTACATGATATTAATGCAAAATCTTATCTAACTAGTACATCTCAATCAAGACAGGCTATATGAGCATGACATGCCATGACAAAAATAGACGCCATTTCTAGCTTCTAAATGTCAATGGTTGTAGAAGTTCGAGCTTTGATATTCCAACCAAGCCATGAAGTTTAATTAGTAGCTAGCTTGGTCTTTAGCCGTTGATGATGGTGATATGATTTGTTATATAATTATCATATCTGGATTTTGCTATTAATATATTCAAGTACTCTTTCCAATGTTGATTATAAGTTAATTATAGCTTAGAACTCATGCGCAAACTATTCATTTTTCTTGAATTTAATGGTTACTTAGTCAAAGAGTACTCAAAAGAATACAGATACGCATGCACTTTTTAAACAAATTTATTTGATATGTCATGATTATTAAATTGTATCCCTGAAAAATCATTACAATTAAGTTGTATTATATCATATATACTATTTTAATAATTGTAGTATAGTGATATAACAGGAGAGGGGGGGAAAAACTTTGGGCTACTTACTTCGTCATGGAAACAAGAAACTGGGTAAGATTTAGTCCTGTTTAGCGTGGTGGTTAGAACCACTAGTTAAAACTGTAAACATTATAGCATATGAGAGTTTTATACTGTAACAACTTTTTTGCTTTTATCATAGTATGTGAGAGCTTTATACTGTTTTTAACTAAAAAGTTGGTTAAAACTAACTAATGCCAAATAGATTTTAGCGAGACATTAAAACTAGCTTTGATAAAGCCAGCAAATAATGTTACTTGTCCAATGTAATTTGTACTTAAGTATGATAACTAATCATTAAAAAAGCCCGATCTTGAAATGGTTTTCATCCCATGCAAAGAATGGAAATGGCAACAACAAATGGCAAGTAATAATATGACCAGGACAAGCAAAGTTCTGAGATCATGATAAGTAGGAAATTAAAAGTAAACTTTTTTCCTTGGCAATATATTATATGCTCCATAAACTTGTGTATTTTTTTCAATAAACTTTTATCGCTCGCCCCTTGTTATTTTAAACAACATGAAGTCAAATTTGCATCCTTTCAAACTCAGTCTTATCCAATACCGTTTCACCTTATGGTTATTAATGTTGTCTGCACTTTAATTATTATACAAGTGTTAGCAAACTGTTATATTCTTGGGCCCAAAGGAAGCTGAGGCAACGGCTCATAGAAAAAAATACTTTTACCCATTGACTTGATCATAAGTATATTTTTCAATAATAAATTTGGAAGATACTTTACTTCTTTCTCCCCTTGAAAAAAAATTAGGTGAATTTCTAGAGGCGAAATGATCACATACACCATTTGTATCATATTATGCATAATAGTAATTGATACTTTAGACAAAAGAAAAGTAATTAATATGAGAGAAAAAACTTATTATATTACAATCATGAAATCACAAGAAACTTTGTGAGAGAAATAAAAAACTTGCATTGCCAAAAGCAAGAGAACTTGCTTTGACAAGAGCAAGCAAACAATTGACATATCAATTTCTTCGATGTAATGATTTACAGTATAAATCAATTTAGAACCACGAGAGACAAAAACCCCATTCTTAAAATGGGAACTTTGTCCTGCAAAAGAATCGAAAAATGGCTTATGAAAAACCATTAAAAAAAAAAAAAAACATATCAAGACATGCAAATAAACATTAAAAATATATAGAGAGGGGAAAAACTAGTAGATTGTTTCCCTTTTCCGCATGAAATTGTGTATTCTTTTCAACGCCACTTCTAGCGTCTTCTTACTCATGTTAGCAAAGCACACCCTAAACCATCCCGGTTCAGAGCAATGGCAAGAAGATCCGGGTGAGATATTCAACTTCACTTGGTGAAGAATCGAATCCCAAAGCTCCAATTCACCTTCTCTTGTGGGTTTCTCCAAAAGCGGACTCAAATTCATCCAACAAAACAGCCCAGCATTTCCTTTCAAACACTCAATCCCGGCGCTCCTCAACCCTTCAATGATCATTTCGTACCTTTTCTTGAGCCTGTCTCGGTTGGTCTTGATGTAATTCTCCATGAATTCCTTGTTGGACAACATGGAAGCCAAAAGATGTTGAGTTTGAGAAGATATCAACGTAAAGCTTGACATCCGCCTCGCCGTCGTCACGACCTTGTCGTTGTAGGAGTATATCGTGCCGACGCGAAAACCGGGCAGCCCGAGATCTTTGGAGAGGCTGTACACAATGTGGACTCTCTCCGAGTCCTTGTACTTCCGGTCCTCGAGGACCTCGGCGACGCTCACGAATTCGTCCGAGGAGAAGACCGACCCCGAGTAGATTTCGTCGGACACGAGGTGGATGTTCTTTTGCACCGCGAAGTCGAGAATCTCCTCGAGCACCGGCCTTTGGATCGTTGCGCCGAGAGGGTTTGATGGGTTGGTGATGAGAACGCCTCTCACTCTTATGTTCTTGGATCTTGCTTCGTTGTATGCAGCTTCTAGAGCTTTTGAAGTGATTTGGAAATTGTTGGAGCTATCACAGTGGATAGGGAAAATTTTCACTCCAGTTCTCCACCTTAAATCTCTGTCAAATCTGAAAAATACCACTTTGAATTTAGGTTAGTTTGAGGCTTTAAATATGGACTTGAAAATATGCATGAAATACTAAAAAAAAAAAAAAAATTTACATGCCCATTTGGGAGCAAATAGTTTAAAAGTAATTGACACATAATTCAATAAAAAATTATATTGAAAGATGAAAACAATTTTAAAAGTTTGTGCTGATTATCTTACCCTGGATAGTAGGGAGTTGGAACCAGCAAAGCATCTCCGGGGTCTGCGAGAATGAATGTCAAGAGTTCATTGGCTGCGGTGGCGCCGGCGGTGATGACCACTCTGTTGGGGTCAAACTTTGCCCTTCCTCCTCTAATTTGTTCCATGAAACTTGCCATTGCCTTTCTGAAAGACAAAAGGCCATGGTAGTCTTGGAACAAGGCATTTTCTCTAAAACTGGACACTCCCTCTTCCCAGCTGGATTCTTCCGAATGCTGTTCCAAGTACTTTTCTAGCAAATCAAATGAAACCTGTTCAACAAAAAAAAAAAAAAAAAAAAAAAAAAAAGAATATGAGTACCTATAAGTGAGAAAATGATTAAGCCAATTTGGTTTGTAGGTTCGATTTCTACGGTATTTTTTCTCTTGTTCAAATTTAAATTTTCTTTTAAACTTTTTGTTCAAACTTATTAAGCAAAGGGTGCTAATATTTCTCTCAAGTAAATGTGTGATATTTTATGAACTTACTTGATTCTCTGCCAATCCCATCTGAATGACACCTGATGGGTTAGTGATTTCATCATAAGGGTCTTCATCATATGCTTTCCAGCCAGCAAAATATGGAGAGTCTTCTCCATGAGTGTCGGAGACCGCGACTTTCGAGAGCTCAACCGAGGCTGTAGGAGGTTGTTGCTCAATCTCAATAGCCATAACTAGCTTTCTTTCTTTTCCTTTTGGGGCCTTTTTTCTTGTTTTTGAGGAGCCTATAGAATAGTTATATGTAAGGCCTAATTAAGAAAGCTGTTTGGACTATAGAGAACGAGAGAAGAGAGACTTGAGAAACTGAGAACCGTTGAATGAGAAGTTTGACACAAAAGACCCTTATATAGAGAGGAAAAGAAGCAGTCCTTAACTTGCCTGACACCAAAATAAATAAATAAATAAATAAAAGAAAAAAATGTATATATTTTAAGTAAGCAGGATCAAAGATCACCTTTCACAGATATAGTTTTTATCCCTTGTGCCAACTGTAGCTTGTGTCATCTTGGTCAAATTTTCTCTTCAGCTAAAATCTACCTAAGATACAGAAAGAATATTATGGTGGTTGGTAGAGGGTGGAATATGAGTTTTTTTTTTTTTTACTTTTATTATCATTAAAAATATCAAAATATTCTCAAATTTCTTAGTCAGAGAGAGAACTGGAATTTTTCCATGCCACACACATATATATGTATATTATTAACTATATTGCAATTATTTATTTAGTTAATGGTGGTTGGGTTTCTCCATACAAATCCTTCCCAACCTATGATCAAATCTTTGCCGAATAAACTCTAAATTCTATGCCCCCAAAAACATAACAATCATGCATTAGGAAAGCATATTGCACCCTAACTGAAACATGAAAGAGTGGTTAAGTTTCTGATGACCTGATCACAAAGATACGAATTTATCCAAGATTAAGAGTCCGATTTACAAACAAAACCGAGACAAATTAGAAGATCCGAGAAGATCAGGTGACCCCACTAAACTCGCTAATATTGCATTATATCTAAGCAACATAGTTTATAACTCCTCCTTGAAGCTCCAAAAAACACTATATATATATATATATATTGTGTTATATATTTGGATTAATGGTCTAATTGAAGTTATCAAAGTTCACAAGTTATACATATAGATCATGTTGGATCATCCGGAACACATGAATGATACTTTTTTTTGGTTATTTTATTATTTTTTATAAAGTAACTTATTTGCCTTTTCTTGGGTTCAATTTTCATAAATGAGGCTTTTAGATGCATTTTGAAGCATGTTTATAATTATGTTTAATATGAAGGGGCTATGTATAATGTGGAATATTTTTTTTACATATGCATTGCCATCTATGTAGTAGATAGGATACTTGTTGAGATTGTGTTGTTTGTGTGGATTGCAGCTAACATATAATATACGTGGAATAAATAACACACCCAGATGAAAAAAAAAAAAAAAAAGAGGAGGGCAATAAGATATATAAATAAGTGACAATGGGAATATGCTTCTCTCAAAAAATCAACGACGTGGGGCTCGAGATATCATGAATATCCATGTGCAAAGAAAGTCTCAATATATAGTTAGAGATTTGGCAATTAATAGATTTGAAGCCTAAAAATGCAAAGAAAATTAGAAAGGAGAACGTGACTGGAGGGATCAGATGACGACTATTCGGCGACTTCAGCCTGTAAGGGAGAGACAAGTATCAACCGCAATGGTCTTGGCCAGATATGGAAATTTAATTTAATTTAATTTAATTTAGTTAATGGTGCACTCTATAAATAATTATAATTAAGTGTGACATGGGGCAATTTTAACTAGCATTTGTTACTGAAATGGCACTTTAAACGCATAACCACAACATAGCACAAAATCATTGGTTGGAAAGCATATAGTTAATTGAAATTGAAAAGTAATCGCCCTATATTGCTCCACCAGCAAAAATCTTTAAGCCTCAACAGGTCATGATATTATATACACTTGAGGAAAATTTTAGTAATCACTTGTTTAAATTTTAACGGCCTGAGCAATATATAAATAAGTATTTTTTTTAATCGTACACTATATTATTTTTAACAATTTTTAGCGTGAACATTATAAATCGAACCGTTAAGTTTCATCGAATAGTTAAAAAATCACTCTATAGACAGGGAATAGTTAAAAAATAACTCTACAGACAGGGAATTATAACACCTTAACGTAAGAAGCTCTATATAATTAAGGAAGTTCTACATTGTTATGATATATGTATAGGACAGTGGGTTACCAATGGATCAAGTTTTAATCCTTTGATTAAATTTTAATGGTTTGATTTATAAATGAAGGCAATTTTACGTCATATGATGCACTTTTTTTGGACATTTATAAATCAAACTATTAAAGTTTTAATCGAACAATTATTAATGACTTACTCTACCCGACAAGCAATATACCTACTTTAGCATTTTCCAGCAAGGCAGAATTTTTCATATAAATTAGTTTATATATATATATATTGTGGATTTATCAGTGGATGTATTTGATTTTATGTTCTATTAGATCTCATTTTGTATAATTTGGGCATGAATTGAGGATTAAAAACGTGTATAACTAAATATATTTTTTCTGCTCTTAATTTAATAAACTAGGGGAACAGGAATTTATTTTAATTTTCATTTTAAAGATTTTTTGGGATTTCATTTTCATTTTTAAGTATAGTCTTTGTATTCTTTGATTAAGAATATTATCTTATATATTTTGAAAATGTTGATGTTTATTAAGATTATATGTGATTTCAAGCAAACAAAATCCAACTTGACGTCTGCAATCAATTGCAATATCAGTCACACAATTAACAAAAACTAATGAATTATATTGTGTTAGGTAACAGAGAGAGTAATATTATCAATGAGAAAAAGAAAAGAAAAGAAAAAAAAATGGTTATTGCTAAGAAAGTGCTTGAGTTCCTAGGTGGATTCCAACTGAGAAAGCAAGCCTATGACATGGAAGCACCTCAGATGTTTTAATACCCACACTGTGAAAACGACAGGCATAAAAAATATGATTTTTTTAAAAGAAAGCTTCACAACTGTACTTCTCAAAGTGACGACTTGTTAACTTCTAAGTTCACACAACTTTATTAATTATTAATTTTATAGGGTAGTGGAAAATATGATTAGAACTGTTAATTAAAAATTATAGTATATGAGAATTTTATATTGTAGTTTATTTTTTTATGTTTATTGTAGTATATACGTAAACTTTACACTATAGCAACTAAAATTTTTGTTTAAAATGATTTTGCCAAACACCTAATTAATTATAAACCATAAAAAGTGACAAGAGGGATCTTTTATATGAGGTGGGATTTTTCATTAATCAATCATCAAACAGCTCACTTGTCAACATCTTCTAAGCAAAAATGCCAAGTTTATGTTACACTGTCCTTTTATGTTGCTAATTAGTAGTACAAATGCAAGGAATATGCTTTGTCTTAACTCGAATCCCCTACTGACCTACTGCGATTTCTGCTTCCAGAAATGGCCTGCAAAATGGTAAGAAAATCTTAAAATTTTTTTTTAGAACCTTGACATAAAAGGGTATCAATATTTTATGACAATATTATTCGTAGGCAAATCTATGGCCATACGAATCTCTATTTGTTTATTTAAGAGAATAACATTGTTTCTCTTATTAAATTGGAAAAAATTGAAAACCCCATATATTCCTAAATCTCGCTAAACTATCTAAAATGCATGAATGTATACGTAGCTAGACTAGTATAGGCTTAGCCTATGTGAATACTACTTGAGATCAAATGAGGTAAGATAATATTCTTATCTAATGTAAAAAAAATGGCATGTTTGTATGGCTTTGAGAGAGCAGGAATCTTCGTGGAAGATACAATGCCAATGACTAAGCGCCAGGTGTTAATCTTTATTCTTATCATGCTAAGATTATGTCAAAAGAGAGATAACCCTAGAATATTGAGTAGGTCATGTGCGGATTCTGGCTATCTAATATTGGAATTGGTATAAGGTTTTTCGCATATAAAGACTTTTAAGCCTTTTCAAACTATATGTCTAATCTCCAGCTGCCACAAACATATATGTATTTATATATATATATATTTATATATATGTATGTATTCACACACACACACACACTCTCTCTCTCTTCCTTTCCATCTCTTAGGCCATTTCTTTAATATAATCAACGCGCATCTATCCATAAATACTTGGCCTAATTTTTGTATATGTGTGTGTACCTATATATATATAAAAGTGATTCCTATACAGCGTGTTTGTACGAGCACGTTTTGTAAGAACCATGACATGTTCACAAATTGAGCATGCCATTGTCGAGCTACTAGCTAATTATACGATTGAGTAATAATCCCTTTTCAAAGACACGCTTCTAATTGTCTTTATGTTGGAAATTTCCTTGTAGGTTGTGTAGAAGACACTACCCTTCCCGCTTTATATATAATTTGTTGCTTTATAAGTTGTAAAGCACAAAATTGCGATCCAATATTTACGTCCACAAAGGCTTTGACTACCAAATTATTGATCATTGAAAAATAGAATCAATTTCCAATCTCCCATTTCCTGCCGTTTTGAATGTTCCAATGGTCTTTTTTCCTCTTGCATTAGTTTTCTTTGATATATATATATATATATATATATATATATGTATACATATAAATATATTATTGTTAAATTAAGTACAAAATTGTTCTTTTCCGTGGTCGAATTCTCCCTTCCCCAAGTTCAAAAAAAATTGTTATTGGCTCATCTCCTAGCAGCTAAAGTTTTTGTGAAAATTGACAAACTAATATTGTATCAATCTATATAACACAACGTCCTAAGTTCAAACTCTTAAAATTGTTTTCTAAAATTGTGATGGCTTGGCCCTTTTTTTAAATATGGATATTAACTATTAAAAATAAAATTATTATTAGTTCATCTCCTAATAGTTTAAGCTTTGGGGAGAATTGGTAAACAAATAATTATGTGTACTTGACCGAATGCCTTCAACCAATAATGTGCCAAGAATCAACCTTTAAATTTGGAGCATAATTTTCTATAGTACCCAACCATGTGCTTTTCCCATCCCATGCATGCAGGCTTGCACCCCTCTCAATATAATGATTAACGAGCATTTGTGTTATAGATAGCCACACACGATATATATATATATATATATATATGTATGTATGTATGTATGTATACATAAATTGTAAAAAAAAAAAATGCAAGTCTTCCATGATTGATGGCATGGTTCATACTTCCTTAAATTCTGAACCAACAACTTCCACACAAGGCCTTGGAGATAAGATAATTGATAGTTTTTTCCCCTTTATTTCTCAAATCCCATATCTACTTTATTCAATGTTCTGCTGCTTGGATTTCAACTTCTTTTTTTCTAACTTCTTTTAGCATACATGTAAATTCCTGCTCTTGCCAACCAGAAACCAGCATGCAAACCATATACGGTTACACAATTATATATCACACACACACACACATTTATGTATTAATTCTTCACATTAGGACTCATGAAAAAAAAGGGTTAGTTTACATTCAAATGCTATTTTAATATCAAACGACAATGCCTCGAAAATCCAAACACATGCTGTATACTATTATTAGTTTGGGACAAAATTCACTGTTGACCTATCGTTGTGGAAGTTATTATTGCATGATATCTTCTCCCTGTGAAACAAGCTTATTATTGGACAACAATAATAATAGTGTCAACAAAGAGCACTAGTTGCAAACACAAATGTGATATATTTGTTGGTTTGAAGCTTTAAGTATCACATCTTTTGCTTACCTGAGCTCCTAGTTTTCAGTGATCAAATGTTGTTTGAATCTTACATCAACTACAGCTTGTCAATTTAAGCTTTTTGTTTTTTCTACTTCCCTCTTTATAGGAGTCTCTAAGGTCTTAATAAAGAAAATTAATGAGTGTAGTTGCAATAGTTACGTTTTCAATGGGTACTATTATTATCAGTCATTTGATATAAATCTAACAGTTTTAATTAAAGGAATAGTTGACTAAAAATGTATGATAATTAAAAAGATTGAAAAAAATGAATTGTTATTAAAACATTTATTAGAACGATAATCATTTCATTGAAACGTAACTATTAAAAGTCATCCATATATATATATATAGTGTCCTTTTCTATAGCTTTTACTTCATTATTAGTTTGACATGTTAAAGAAACGCGGTTTTCAGAAGAACCTGATCTCTTGGGTAGAGTGGAGGGACATTTTGAGTTTACTTGTTAGTGTATAAACAGTGGTGAAGCTATTGCTGAGTAATGCATGTCAGTGCATTATTCTTGCATATTTTAGACAACTTGTGAATATTAAATAGCTTTTTAGTTTTCATGAGTAACTACTTGCTCAGATGAAAATTCCACAAGGGAATTTTAGAGTCTAACCCGTATTATACGGGTAAGAACTTGGACTGGCATGGCATGAAGCAATGGTTCATTGACATAAGAGTTATTTATTTATTTATTTTTGGTTTAAGAAAAAAAATTCTGTATTCCTAGTGCTTTAAATATGATCACCCCATCAATACCATTAATATGTTTTCGTAGGTCCTATCAATTGGTGAGGAGTCATCCGTGAGGTGAGATAAAAGTAGTTGAGAAAAAGGGAAATACAGATCAATAAAAATAATATATGCCCTTTGGTAGATGCGTTGATAACTTAGTTTGAACCAAAAAAAGTCGAACTGGTTTTTTAAAATATTTTCTGTCATAGAATTTGATCTCTTATCATGAAGTTTCAGTTTAATCGGATAGTTCAAACAAATAATTCAAATGTTCTTTTTTAATCGGACAGTTCAAACAAATGATTCAAATGTTCTTTGTAGATTTGTATCCTTAGTTTTGCCTTTTACATATTAATTCAATAGCATCATAATTCTAAAAGAAGAAAATTAAAAACAAAGTGAGTAAAGAATAATCACATTCTTATTATTTTTTTCTTTAAGAAAATACAGTCGCATGTTAGACTAACTTACTAATAATTCTAAATACATGTTTCTGTTCCCGAACATGGCTTACATATTAGGGAAAAAAAAAAGTATTTGAAGTATTTGGCAGTTTTGCCATCCGAATATTTTCACGATTTAACAAGTTATTCCCTAACATTAAATTTCTATGAGGTAATCTTGAATTTTGCAAAGTGGTGCCCAATATTCTCAAATCAATTATGCCTCTTAAAATTTGAACGAAAACGTTGCACGTCATATGAGCTCATTTAGATAGATATTGGAATTTGACAGACAATAGAACATGTTATTCGTGAATGAGAATGTTTCTTTTCAAGATTTTACATCCATTAGGAGCATTTTGCAATATTTTATTCTATTTTAAAGCATTTCATCAAAATTTTAATTTTTATAACCAAATTAATACTAATTCACTAAAAATTAAAGGATAGAAGTGTGAAATAATTATATAAAAAATAGAGTAAAATTATTATTTAATTATACAATACAAAGTGCGACATTTATAATCACTGTATGACTATTCACTTTTTAAAGTTTTGTTACAAATTTTACAAAATTTCAATTCCATTAATTTTGGGGAGTTTTCATCAGAAAAACTAAATTATATGACCAAATTATTGTAAGCAAATTGAAATTCAACACAATATTCAAGATATATTAAAAATATCCTTAACTACATAATGATTATTTTAATGATGTCATATTCTATATAGTTACATAGTAATTATTTTAATAGTATCATTTTAAGACAAATGCAGGACATTAACAAATTAGAATCATATTTTAATTCAATAAACATAATTGGGCAATTTGTCTTATTAATTCTATTATAACATATAAGAGCTCGACATTGTAGCATACTTTTACTTTATATTATAGCATGTGAGAGCTTAACAGTCTAGATAGTTTAAACTTATGAGTTTGAACTATTTTGCTAAGCAAAAGGTTACTTGTTATAAATACTATACATTGTTTAAGTGGGACACAACTTGAACAAGTATTATGAATTATAAATGATAGGGTGACATAAAATTTTTTAAGTGTAGCGTAACATGTTATTTTCTCTATACCAGACAAAGCTTGAAATGGGTTTAGACACCCATCGCTCCTGCTAGAAGGTTGATTTGAGGAATACCACTTATGTGGTATTGTTTTTCAATTTTATCACTTCAATTACAAAGTTTGAAACTACCACTTTTAAAGAGTATAAAGACAATATTAATCACAAGTATTTTAAGTTAGGGTTAGGTGAACATATATTATTTAAAAGTATTTTGGTCTTTTTGGCTAAGAGATGGTATGAATTAAAGAAAAAAAAAAGTAGTAGAATACAATAATAGTAGTAAAAAAGCAGTATAGGCAAATATGTGTTATCTAAGGGTATGTTTGTTTCATGCATTCTTTAAACTCAATGGACTCAAATTTGGATTCAAGTATCAAGAATAATTCATATACACGTTTGTTTCCTCCAAAATATGAATCATTTGAGTATCAAGAATTTAAGTTTTCAGAGTTCTCATCCTTTAAACTTTTGATATTCGGATATATTTGTTACATTAAAAACTAAAATTCTCTCTCCTATATATGAGGAAAAAAAATTATAACTTTTTTATTTGATATCCAATTGAGATGATTATTTTTTTACTGTGTTCTTAATGAAGAGAGAAATAAATCAAGATCCATATTGTATATTTTTTAAGATCATTAACATGAAGATTTTATTAGATTTATTAATAAATCAAAAACTATCTTCACTACCTCTTCAAACACAAATTTCAATTTTATTTCATACTCAGATTAAAACTTCAATGTATATCCAAACGTCAATTCAAATAACAATTCAAATCACTAACTTAAATCTTAATTCAAATTACATTAACTCAAATTAAAATACTAATTCAAATCCATTTACCAAACTGACCATAAATGTATTTTGGTATTTTTAGCTAAGTGAAACGGTATAAATCAAAGGAACCAAACAAAAGTGACAGAATATAATAACAGTAGTGAAAAATCAATATAGCACCTAAATTTGAGAAAATTACATGTTATTTTACATTTTTAAAAGTTATGTTTATTCATATCATACTTAGAAAAAGTTAGGCTGCACTATCATTTATATTACATGTTAAGTTATACTACAAATAAACATTCGTGGCATTTATAAAAAAGCAAATCTTAAAGATAGAATTGATGAAAATTTGCTACTTAATTTTCTTGGATTCTAATTTACATATGTGCCAAAAAAAGAGCTTAGATTGATTTATGATACTAAAAAAAACTAATTGTAAAAAATTACACACTGCATTGTCATATTTTTTTGAAGTACCAAATATACCGTTAACAAACACAACAAATAAACAAGACCGATCAGATAAAAAAAAGGGAAAAATGTAAAAAAACACAAACTTTAACTTCATGGTGAGTTGAGTAGAATTTGAATCTCTGCTGCTGGAGCTGTTACAGGAGAAGAACGACAACACAAGGCCAATTATGGCAATGAGTTACAGGGATGCAAGGTCAATTGCAGCGCTAGATCTACTGTGAGAGACGCCGGATCAACCACAGGAGAACGGAGATGAGTTGCAGGGCCGTGCTCGTCGTGTGGTTCCTAAAGGCGGCTCCCAAAGTAGCCATGCTTGTCTGTCGGCTGAGTCTAATAGAGGCTTGATAAATCTGCCAAGGGCAGTGCGCGCGAAGCTTATCTACTGGTGGAGTCGTGCCCAAAGGGAGGTTGCTCTACTAGCGATGTCGCTGGTGAAGTTTCACGGTTGGGACGGAGAAGTGAGAGAAAAAGGAGAGGGAAGCACAAGAAGAAAGCTGGGGAAGAGAGTGAGAGGGGAAGAGATGGCTGGGAAGAGTGAGGAAAGAAAAGAGGGAAAAAAAAACCTTGAGTCTAAGTTGGGGTACTTTAGTCAAAACACTAAATTTTAATTACATTATAGTGACAAATTTTTAAATAGTTTTACCATGAGTGACATAAATCAATCTAAGTGAACAATGTGTGGCATTTACAATAGATATCTTAATTTTCTCGGGATCTTTATATAAATGCCACAAAAATAAAAAATAGATTGATTTATGTCATAAAAAAATATTTGCCAAGAACGCTAATGCCACATTATTGCATTACATATAGTATTTCAAATATATCATATGAAAGAGTTTGACGATAGAAGGTTGAAAAAAATACATATAAAATTTGAAGGGATATTAAAGGATAAAATCATCAGGAGGGTAACTATGTTTAAACAAACGTGGCATACATAGTTATACTTTTTGGCTGTAGCAGTTATCAATCTGCCGCCGAAAGATGGCATTGAGCGGGAAAGTTCAATTTTCTCCCTCGTGGACCCAAATCTGTAAGTTGATAAGCTCCTTAAGATGGGCCTCTAGTGTGTTACACGCTCCAAGCCGTTGGGCCGAAGTAGCACCTTAATTAGCTCCAGCAGAGCAGCAGTCAGGTAAACGCCGTCGTTTTGGAGATCAAAGTCATCGAAAAATGGAGTTTGCATTACAGCGAGGCTGACAATGGCGTCCATGGCGAAACCGGAGGAGGAGGACGCCATTACCATGACTTCGTCGCCTTCCCGTCTGTCTACCCCTCCGGTCCCGGTGGAGCTCCACCTCCACAACCGAAAAAACTTCCTCACTTCTCTTCGCCGCCACCTATCCACCTCTCCTCGTCCGCTCCAAGGCTTCGTCTTTCTCCAAGCATAACTCAACTCTTCTGTTCTCTCTAAAATGGTTTTTTCAATTATGAATGGTTTATTTATTTATTTTATTATCGTTGTTCTCTCAGGGAGGTGAAGAGCAAACACGATACGACACTGATCACATCGAACTCTTCAGGTACCTTCTAAAAAATTTCGACATTTCCGACTTCACTTGTCGTTCTCTCTCAATTATGAGGTTTTATTATTATTATTTTTTTATCTACCTTGAATTGTTGGTATTTGGTAATTTGAATTCAGAATTTTTAATTTTGATAAATGAACCTTAAATTTAAAAATCTCATGCAATTGTGGTCCAATAGCTAATAGATGTCCATTAATGGATTTTTATTCCGTGATTTTTTTACTTTTTTTTTTATTTTACGAAATGCACTCGAAACTTTCTATTTGTTGGCAAGTTGAACCTTGAATTTTTAATTTTTGGTATTTGGTATCCTAATTTCCGCATGAAAGAAAAAATTGAGGATGTATTTCTGCAAATTACCCTTTGATGAAACTGAGAAAATTTGAGGCCACGACCCCGATTAACAACAACTTGTTTCAAATAATGAATTGCTGTGCCTTTATTTTGTCTTTTGTTTGTTTTTAAATTTATTGATTGAAGGTTAATGCTTGCCAATGTGATGGCTGTTTGATGTGCAGACGGGAGAGTTACTTTGCTTACTTGTTTGGAGTGGTGGAGCCTGGTTTCTATGGAGCTATAGTAAGTTCAGCTTTTGGATATGAATAGTTCTTTGACATAAACTTCACTCTTTAATGGGAGTTCTTTTATGACAAATAAAGCTGAAATTGCTTTACTTTTGTGTGTTTCATTTTCATATACATGGTCATATTATTAATTCTCGTGCAATATCCTGATAGTTGGCTTCATATTGAATGTTTCCAATTGCATCAGAATGCAAGGGTTGTAAATAATGTTTTATAATGTTTACTAATGTTTATTCCATAAGCTTTTAGGCTTTCATGCATCTTATCGACGAAACTGAGTTTCAGGTGGTGTTTGGAAGGTGATGGGAACCGTTGGTTAGAACTACTTTTACGGTAGTATGTAAGAGCTTTGTACTGTAGCAAATTTTTTTATTGTTACTGTAACATGTGAGAGCTTTTTACTGTTTATAACTGAGTTTGTGGTGGGAATTGCACTATGCCAAACAGGGGTTCAAACTATATGTCTCTAATTAATTGAGTTGATTTATATTGTTGGTATTGGAAGTGGCTTAATTTTTAATCGTTAAATTAGTTCTTTAGCTCTGGATATCTTTCTCCTTGTTTCTTTTTCGAATAGGGTTTGGTGGGGCTGCTTGATTGGTTTCATGATGTGTTTACATTTTATGCTCTTATATGCTTGGTCGTTTTTTACATAAGCCACTGGAACTTATTTGACTGACTGGTTTTTGTTTTACAAATTATTCTTTTTTTTTTCCTCTTTCCTTAAAGGACATTGCATCTGGGAAATCCATTCTATTTGCACCTAGGCTACCCGCTGATTATGCTGTTTGGTTGGGGGAGATAAAACCATTAACCTACTTCAAGGTGATTGAATAGTAGTTAATGTAGTTAATTCGTTGATGCTTCATTGGTTGTATTTTCTTATTTGTATGCTTTTCATTTACAGGAAAAGTATATGGTTAGCATGGTATGCTACACTTATGAGATTGCAAAAGTTTTACAAGATGAATACCAGGAATCCAATACACCTTTATTGTTCCTCTTGCATGGACTGAACACTGACAGTGATAATTTTTCAAACCAGCCGAGTTTCAGGTTTGTCCACGTTATACTTTGACTTTCTTTCTGTTCACAAATCGACCTACTTGCACGTGTTGAATATGACTTACTGCCCAAAGGCCTTGGTGTAGGTATGGCTGGGATGCGGAGTTGCGGTGAAGGTTAAGTCCTACTGAACAAAAACATAAAAAAAGGGAGCAAAATAACACCAAAATATGGTTTCTGTTTTAAGTAGAATTTTGTAAGACGTTTTTGGCCCAATGCTGTGGAATGACTATATTATACTTGACAAATTTTCTGGGTTTGCATCAATACATAATCTGCATTTTCTTTTTGGAATGTTAGTTTTTACAGTTTCTTTGATTCTCTATTCAGGGGATTGATAAATTTGAAACTGATTGGACTACATTGCATCCTATTTTGACCAAGTGCCATGTCATAAAATTGGACTTGGAGCTTGCTGTTATCCAGTTTGCTAATGATATTAGCTCTGAAGCACATGTTGAGGTAATATCTTACCATGTAGCCTGAATTCTTCACTCATATTTATAGCTTATCTTTTTTTTTCCCCCTGCATGTGATGCTTAAAACAATATGCGATTGCTTGTTTCATTCATGCTCATCGTGTTCTTAACGGATGATAAGGAACAGGTCGGTGTTTTTTCCTCTCCTGTAGGGTTAATTAAAAATGTCATACATGAATAGGTCATGCGAAAAGTTAGGGTGGGCACGAAAGAGCATCAACTAGAGAGCATGTTTCTTCACCACACCTACATGTATGGTGGCTGTAGGCATTGCTCATACACGTGCATATGTGCTACTGGTGGAAACGGGTATACTTTAGTCTTTTTAGATACTCCATTCATTTCTCTTTTACATATTGTACAATAGTTCTGCTTATTTTACTGGAGGCTAATCCCAACTAATCCAGTCAGTCATGTGGAAGGTTTTCTGCAATCTATCAGTGTATAAGGTCATGGTCTCAGTTAGAGTTTAAACTTCTCCTCCACTTTTACCTTATTATCATTGTCCCCTTTTTTTAAATAAAAAATATGCTGATATGCTGTTTGATGTTTTTATAGTTGCATGTTTGTAAGATTTGGGCATCCTTGTTGATGGAATAAGTTCAATTTGAAACATTTGTAAATACTGGGAACATGTTCTTCAAAAGTTCAAATGTCAATTTTGATATATTTTAATTTAATAAATGCTAAATATTTTAGTTGCACGTAATTTCCAATATTTGGAATTTCTTTCACTTAATGGCAGATTGCAGAAGTATTTTGATGAGTTATGGAAGGCTGTGAATGTAAAACTAAACTGTAGAAGATCTTAGAATAAGGCCCTGGCAATTTGTCCCATGAAACCCGTGATCTACCATCTTCTTGAGAAAAGGAGTTCGGAGAGAGTTGTGTTGGATGAGCGCAGTTCTAATGTCAACTCCAGTTTAAACATGTCTTTTGTTGTTTAATTATGGTTTTGACAAATGTTACAGTCTTACAGACATGGACTTAAAGTGTCAATATTTGGTAGCTGCTATAATGTTTTATGTACAGTTCTGTTCTCCATTACGGGCATGCAGCAGCTCCAAATGTCCGGGTACATTTAATCTGTTATTGAAGTACCTTTTGTGGTTATCAAAGTAATTTCTCCGTATGTTTGTACAAGGAAATAAAAAATTGGTAATCTGATTGACTTTGTGCAGACTTTGGAAGACGGAGATATGGCTTTGCTTGATATGGGAGCTGCCTTGTTCCTTCCCTGTGAGTGTATAAGTTTATCTTTGCAATTGGAATTTAGTTTGATTGATCACAATCATTTTATTACACCCTCATTTTGAGCATTTCCCATCATCCTTCTTCTGACTTTCAGTAGTTTGAGTTTATGAACAATCACCTGTATCCTTTCATGTAAATGGGCTTGATAAGATTTTTTTCCTGCCTTTATTTGCAGGTGAATGGGAAGTTTACTCCCGATCACTCGTATATAATGTAAGTTCTTAGTATGTAGCACTGATCATATTGCGTGGCGGGATCTTGAGAACGTGCTTAGTTAATTGACTTATTGTACGTTTACTTTTCTTGCTTTTCCTCAATACATTGTTCTTACTATAGTCTTCCACAGGCTCTCCTCGATGCTCATAATGCAGTCATAGATATAATGCAACCTGGAGTATGCTGGGTTGATATGCACAAGTAAGTCTAATTTATTGTAATGACCCAAAAAATTTAAACGTTAATAGCTATCATTAATTGAGGGTTTTTCCCTCATGACTTAGCTAAGTACTTAAGAAAGTACAAGTTTAATATTTATTAACACGCATATTTAAAGGTTTTAATAGCCGTAAGACCTTA